>JBBMJZ010207774.1:0-19700 GCA_037833815.1 Zingiber zerumbet
CGCTCTTAATGCATTCCCTAGAAATACAAAATGGGCATTATTAGTAGATGTCTACTATATCTCTAAGGATTTAGAATCTGTTACTTTAGAAGAGTTATTTTCAACTTTTGAAATCTATGAAACAAGATGTGAAAATTCAAAGAATGAGCCAAAACACAACATTACCTTTAAGGTAAAAATAGACGAACAAGATTTAGAATCCTCTCTTGATGACGACAAAAAGGCAATGATGGTAAGGCGATTTTAAAAATTACTTAAATCTGGAAAATCTAATAATCTAAAGGGTAGAAAACAAAGAAGAATCATATGCTACCACTGTGATGAAGAAGAGTACGTTAAAGACAACTGTCCTAAGTTAAAGATCAAGGACAAAAATAAAGGAAAGAACAAAAAGTCTGTCATATCTAACAAGTACAAGACGTTAAAGGCAACATGAGACGAAACATCGTCCGAATAAAAAATTGAAGTTATTGTCGGACTTGCATTAATGGCAAGTCATCAAGATGACGAAAACGAAGCAAGCTCGTCCGAAATGAGCATCGAGAACATCGATGAAGGGGGAGCAATATCGGAATAAAGCAGCATTTCAGAAGGAGCTACAGATAATGGGATCGACAATGTAAGTCAGGTACAATCAATCTCTGTCTCCTGATAAATTATTCAAGTTTGTTAAATTATTATCAAAGGAGTGATGCAAGTTAGAAAAAGAAAACCAAGAGTTAAAATTAATTCTAAAATTTGACAAAATAAAATTAAAAAATGATAATTTGAAAATAAAAATAGCATACTTAAAAAATCGTGTTAATCAAAACAATAAGAGATATAATAATTTGAACTGGTATTTTAAATACCACAAAGAACAAATTAAGAAAATTTCAAAGAAATACATACCCAAAAGATTTTTTTAATTAATCTAGTAGGTTAGAACCTATATTGGGTTCCAAAATCTTGTCTAAATTAAAATTTAATTGGATTTAGGGCTTTCAGAGAGTAAATTAAATATTTAATTTTCTTAAGAGGTTTTGTCTAGAAAGTGATTATTACTTCAATAACTAAAAAGTTCTAGTGACTTGCTACAACCTAAAAGCCAATTAATAAAATAAAATATTTAATTAACTAACTGATAAAATATTTAATTATAATTATACTTTAAATAGTTACTCGTATTTAAAATTTTTTTTACAAAACTCAAAATTTCTAAACATCTTGAGGCTCAGCGCTGGCTGAGTGAACCCGACTTATCTCGGGCTCACTCTTGACGGGTTGGATTATGATTCTAACAGGTTTGACCTATTTAACTTTGACTAATATCTCAATACGATTCTTGACTTCACTGGCACACATGAAGGCTAATAATATCCACCACATCACCTACTAATCTAGAGACACCCCGTGCATAGATGCTAATAATTTTAACACTTAAATTTTAAATTCTGACCCAAGTGTAAAATATTTGAGTCTAACTCAAAACGTATTAAAATATCCACATCTATATTCGATCAGTGGATTGGATGTCGATACTTATCTCCATCCCACCTAACATCAACATGCCTAAATTTTTTTGAGCTTAATCACTTGATTAAGAAATTAAACCCGACTACTAATTAAAATCAAAGTTGCACTCGCTCTCAAACTTCATTAAAAAGTCACCAATAATGGATTGTCATTAGCAACGATAACAAGTCCATGCTTCTGTGGGCACACAAACCTTTAGGGAACATTTCAGTTTAACTCAAAATTTATGTTATATTATTCAATATAGATTAAATTTAAATAATTTTAACAATTTAATGAATAATATTTTGATATAATGATATTGATCATATAGTAATTTTAATCGAATTAGACTAAAAAAATTAAAATAATTAATATTAATATGTTATAGTAATTAGTGGTAACTATTGTACTTTATTGTAATTATTCTCGTAACTATTATAAATAGTGAAATAAAGATACTTTTAAGATAAAAAAATACATTAAGTTCTTTTCTTTTCTTTTTTTCTCACCTTTTGACAGTAATAAAAAGATCCCTTTTTCGATATTTAAATCATTTAAGTCACATCTAATTATGATTCATAATTATTAGTCACGTCATGGTTCCATATTTTCTTTTACAAAGGCATTCAATTTTTAGAGGTTTAATATTTTAACAACTTATAGGGTTTTTTTTTAAATAATACATAATTCTTTAGGTCTGAAATAAAATTTTTCCCAACCCTTTAACTAAATCCAAGTGGAACTAACTAACTAATCATGTGTCCAAATATTTATTAGTAATTATTTGTTCCTAATGATCTGTATTATATTGCAATGGTCAGAACATGGGATCCGAGTTGGAGGCTATTAATTTAACTTTAGCTGCTATTTTACAAAATGCAAATTGGGTTTGAAAATTTAAAGCATAATCCGTGGAAAGCTTCTTTAAAAAGTGTTAATTTAAAAGTTTATGATATTTTTTTTGGGCGTGCATTTGAAGGTATATATTTTCTAAAAATATTACAAATCACGTTGTTTGGTTAGAAATTTAGGAGATCATGCTAAACTTAGTGATTATCCCTATCGACTTGGATGATTTGACGTCTAATTATTAAACCAATTAAGACTAATGACAGTCATGCTCATTAATGTTTCTGTCTCATTAAAGTCGCCGTTAAAGGATCACAACAAGATCAAAAGTTTTGGATTCCATAAACACAATCTCTATATGATAAATTAATCAATGGTTGTTAGTTGATAATTATAACAACTAAAAAAATGATTAATTAGGTTTGGAAGTTTTCCACCTGTCAGATAAATCGAGAAGCATTTAAGGGATCTAAAAGTTTAGTATCTCTTAATTGAAGTAATCCTTGTAAATATATCATAATTGGAAATTGAACCGTGAGTACCTAAAAAGTAATTAAAAATTCTTACTTATAATAACTAGATTACACATTCAAAGGTAATTACTTTTGACATGGGAGTGAATTAAGTAGAGCCTCTTTATTTTTATTATCATCAAAAGTTATTGTATTTTTTATCCTCAAAATATTCATACTTTAGTTCTATTATAACAATTTTGATCGATCAAAAAAAAAATAAAAAAAATAAAAAATCCTTTGCATCAAAGCGGCTCCAAGCATTTTTAATCATTTTATCAAATTTCACTAATTTTGATAAATTAAAATAGCATTAATCCATATTTAATTAATCTTAAAATAGATTTAACTATAATTATTTGATAATTTTAAGTGCGTTAGAATAGATTTAATGAAAATTACAATAATATTATTAAATAAAAATATTTTTGAAAACACTCAATTTTTAAATTTTGAAAACACACATAATTTTCAGTTCTTAATAATAATAATAATAATATTATTATTATTATTATTATTATTATTATTGTTATTCCTCCGCCGCCCAACCAATTGGAAATTTCCACGCAAGCAGCAAAAAAAAAAACATATACGCGGTTTAATCGAACAATAAAAGAACGGCGAGGCCGCGGCCGCGGGGGTTTACCTTTGACTCGGTGAGTTCGTCGTTGACGAGAAGTGGATCGCCGGCAGTTTTGACGGCCATGGAGGCGAGCCATCCCTTCTCCGACTCCGATATCACTAGCGCCGGTCTCTACTACGCTGAGCCCCCGCCCTCCCCTCCCATCCCCCCTGCCGAGGTCGCCGCTCTCAGCCGCCTCTCAGAGCATCTCGCCTCCCTCCTCCGAGCCCCTACACTCGACTTCTGCTCCGATGCTTCGATCTTCGTGCGATCTGTGGGGGAGGAGAACCCCCTCTCTGTCCGTGTCCACCGATGTGTCCTCGCTGCGCGGAGTCCCTTCTTCCGCGACAAGTTCGCGGAGGGGGCGAAGGAGCTCGAGCTCGAGAAGCTGGTGGGGGATTTCGAGGTAGGGTTACAAGCTTTGCAAACGGTGATCCAGTATGTCTACACGGGTCGGTTGGAGGAGCTACCTGTGGGCGTGGCGGAGTGCGTCGATGAGAGCTACTGCCGCCACGAGGCCTGCTGGCCGGCCGTCCATTTCATGCTCCAGGTGCTCCACGCTGCCTCCACCTTCGATATCAATGAGCTCGTCAGCGTATTTCAGGTCAGAGCTATATGATCTCTCCTAGTTTTGGTCATCTGCCTCTGAGAGGCCCAAAAAACTGGTTTTTGATCCTATTTTGCGTTTTCCAGAATCGTTAGTGCAAATCGTTCCTATCAAATTAGGCGGTTTTGATTCTTTGGTAGATTAGATTTTCAGTAGCCCTTAGCAGGTCCTTGCTATTTTGCCAATCTGAAACTTTCTTCACAAGATTCTACTACTTTCTGATTGCAGCGACGGCTCCTTGACATTCTTGAGAAGGTAGCAACAGACGACATCTTGTCAGTTTTATTCGTTGCAAATCTGAGCAAAAGATTTTGCCAGAGATTGGTTGACAAGTGCATCTGGATAGTTGTTGAATCTGATATTAATTACATTACCCTTGAGAAAAAGTTGCCACCAGATGTTGTATGTCAAATTCAGCAGCTCCGTTCAGATTTGGGACTGAATGGAAGACAGAACGGCATCCCTGATAAGCATGAAAAGAGCATCTTTAGTGCTCTCGATTTAGATGATATCGAATTAGTCAAAATGCTTTTGGATGAAGGAAACACCAACTTGGACGATGCAAAGGCCCTGCATTATGCAGTTGGCCATTGTGATCTCAAGATTACAAAAGAGCTTCTGGATCTTAATCGTGCAGATGTCAATGGTAGAGACCACAGGAATTACACCGTGCTCCATATGGCTGCAATGCGTAAGGAACCTGAAATCATTATGTCCCTGTTAACAAAGGGAGCCCAACCATTTGAGACAACACCAGATGGAAGAACAGCACTTCAAATTGCCAAGAGGCTTACCAGATATATGGATTACTGTAGAGAAACTGAACAATGTAAGCCTTCCCCCAAGGAACGCCTGTGCATTGAGATGTTGGAGCGAGCTGAACATAGAGATTCATCCACAGAAGTAACTTCAGTTCCAGCTGAGATGCAAAGCGACAATCCACTCGAGAAGTTATTGTACCTGGAAAGTAGAGGTAATATTACAATGCAATCTGGAAATTAACCTCTTTTTTGTTTCGGCATCTTGCTCTTCATGTCGTCCATCTTTTATCATCTTAAAAGTCATGCCAATTAGAAGAAGAAAAAACTCATTTTTTCCTCACTGAAATGATCGTCAGAAAATTGTTCCGCAGATTTTAAGGACTAACTAATGTACTTAAGTCGCTGAAGATGTATTTTATCATGGTGCAGTTTGGCTAGCAGAGCGATTATATCCAACAGAAGCAAAAGCTGCCATGAAATTAGCTAACGTGGAGGGTACACCAAAGTTCAAGTCAAGCTTCTATCTTTGTGCTGGAAACAAGAGATCTGCTGAGGATGTAGTCAAAATGTCTTTTAAGATGACGAAAGAGCACTTATCGCGAATAGAAGCTCTATCAAAGACAGGTATTTTGTTCTATTCTCAGGAGCTGTTTCAAATTATGTCGATAGCTAATCTGGTATCAATGAATCTGCAAAAGATTTATATGGGATCGACTATACCCTACTTGCTGAAGCAGATGATCGCAATGCCCACAATATTCCTGAAATTGCAACATTGACCAAAAATTGCTTCTGAAACACACCAAATGTATCCAACCATGGAAAAAAAATACTATTCTTTGGACCGAATCATTGTTTGCAGTCTAACTTGCAACAAATTGTCTGAGAAACATATATGTGAAATTTCCAATGTCATGCACATAACTTAGAATTGAAGTTTCTTCCTTTGTTTATTGCCTGAATGTGCTTTGTTTGATATTCCATTATTATCACACAATTAGGGAGAGGGAAGGTCTACCTACTTTCTCATTATAATTTTAAAAGACCTCAACTTTAATCGATATAAGATTATTGAATTCTTTGACATGGTCACAATATGCATTACCCATTGATCATCAACTATCGAAATTGAAGACAATTTCACTAGATCCTGTTGAAATGATATTCCGGACTTGTTACTAAGAAAATCTCACGCAAAAAAAAACAGCTTCAAGAATCATAAAGATCATTTAGTCTCACTTGATTGCCATCTTGGCGAGATGGATTTTCTCTGAAAAACTTATTCTGACAGAAAGAAATGTCAAAATTCTATAAATTAAGATACAAATTAGGTAGGATTCTTTGAACTTTTTCATAAGACCAGAACCTTTATTCTTGTTTTTAAATTGTTATGTATTTCTACAGGGAAAGAAATTAGCAAATTAGCCGGGAACTCTTTTCGCATATGACAGTTTAGGAAAACTTACACAAACCAACCATATGCCTTTATTTTTCTTTTGCTCATACATATGTTTATGTTCTTGTTTTAGCCAATCCATGTAAATGATTCTGATTTTAGATGACCGTATCTTCATTGTTTAGCTGATACTTTGAGTGTGATAAACTGTTCGAGCAAGTGATGAGTTTGAATTTCCCTCTCCAGTGCAATTTGGAATGCAGTTCTTTCCACGATGCTCCAGAGTGATTGAGAAGATACTGGGTGATGATTTGTCGGAGCTGTCTATCATGGAACACATTGACACTGAAGAGCGAAAAAACAGGTATAATGAGATTCTGGAAGATATGAACGATGCATTTACCAAAGATATACATGCAATAGAAAAAGCTGGCCCCCGCTCTGCCTCGACTTCTAAATCTGCACGATCGACTAGGACTAAGATTTCCAAGAGATGACAAAGTGACATTTTCCCACATTGCAGCAGTAGGCTCTCTCCTCTCTTAAACTTAGCTTGGTTCGCACACTAGATCTCTTGCTAGGCTATTATAGGGAATTTTCATGCATTCTGTAGAGATGGAAACAAACATCATGTGTTGTGAGTTTTATGCTTCGTACTACCTTTAAATGAGTGCAATAAGAGGAATGTTTTCTTAGAGCATTTGTGAAAATGCCTCAACTTGTAGATATTAAGAGGAATGTTGTCCACTCAACTTTTAGTGCAATCTGAAAGTGCTAGGAGTCAGGTCCAACTTCCCAAATATTTCAAATAGTGCAAATTAGGAATTTAACTTCTATAAAGTTTGTAAGAATTTATTTGGTAAGTTCTCTTCGAAAGAGGAAACTTTGAAGTTGTAAGTTGATAATTGTCTTAGTTATGACAGAAGTTTAAGTTTAATTTGGTTTAGTTTTTTAGTTTGATTCATTTCTTTTAGTTATAAAATGATTTTTTTCCTCTTTAATATTTTTAGTTATAATGCATTTTTCTCATAATGAATTTTCAAAAAAAAAAAAAAAAATTGGAACTTGGTGTTCTAAGGGGTGGTAGCAAGCTCAATACAATAGGATATTGAGCTTTTTTATATTTTATATTAGTCAAAATTTGATTAATAATATGATAACGGTGAGCTTGATTGTGGCCTCAGAATTGATGGACGAAGTTTCCTGGTTTTACAATTTTTTATAAGGAGAAAGAAAGAATATTGAAAAGTAAATGTGTCTTTTGGTAAATATAAAAATTATTTTTTTTACTTTTTTAAAAAAGTTATATATGTAATATGGTAAATTGCTAAGATAAAAGTTGCGTAGCTAGGTTTATAGCATAAAATAAACATTTATTTTCACATAAAAAATTGGAGAAATCTCACTTTCTAAATATAATAAAGAAAAGTGAAAAAAAACACTCGTGTCTTTCTTAAGATTATATTAATAAAGAAAATTTCATACCTAAAGTATTCCATGAAGATTTTTTTTAAAAAAAAATCTTTCTTTTTTCTATAAATTTTTTACTTTTCTGCAACTTTCTAATCCACCAGTAAATTTTTCTATAGTAGTTTTTTTAATTAAGATATTCAACTCTTTAGAATTCATCGATGAACTCTAAAGGTGATTACATTTGACTAATATAAATTTTTCATCTGTCATTAAGTTAAATTAAAAAACATAAATGATTCACTAGTTTAATCTGAGACTCTCAAATATTTTGGAGGGTAAGATTATAATATAATCTCACATTTAAAATCAATAAAAAAATATAAGATATTTTAGGTAGAGCTCAAAAATAAAACTATCAGGATTTAAGTCCAAAGTGGACTATGGCCTAATCAAGTCATGCGAGTAGAATATTAACCTCGAATAAGTCATAATTGGTATCTAGCTTAGGTCGGTTGGATTGAAGGGCGAGAAGTCCTAGTAGGTCAATTGAACCAGAAGACCGAGTGGATAAGATCCAAAAATAATTCTAGTAGGTATGTTGGAGACCTAGTGGGTAGAATCTAAAAATAGTTCTAGTAGGATCCAACTTATTATGGAAATATCTTAATTTTTTTAGTCCTAACACAATAAATTTTTTTCCTACCCTAAAATAAAAGGAAGTGATAAAATTGAACCCGTCCTTATATTTATTTGTGGACATAGAGGAGGCGTATTTATTTGTAGCCATAAAGCAACTATATTTATTTGTGGCCATAGAGGAGTCATATGAGGTTGAGTTCTTATGTACATTTTGAAATATCGATGGAAATAGTATTGTTTTACCCTTAACCTTAACCGTCTAAGACGGTTATGGTTCATGATTTGAAACCGCCTGTTCATGGTTCGGTTTGTCACGGTTCGTCACGGTTCAAGATTATTATATTAAAAATTTTAAAATTTAAAATTTATTTTACAAAAAGAGTTTGTACTTATTTAAATTGCCTATGTAACCCTTAAGGTATAGGAAAATCAAAACTCATTTGTTCTTTTACATTTTTACCCTTTTAAATTAAGAAATGACATTGTTATTCACTTCCATTTCCCGTTCCTATTATATTCATTCATTCAGTATTAAAATCTTCAACTTCATTATCTGAAAGTTATATTCCTTATATTCTTTTCTCGGCTCTGATCCAATTGTCAAATAATGTTTGGATTTCCAATGACTCGGAAGACAAAGTCGATATGCCACTCATCTAATATGTTGTCGTTGGCATTGAATGTCTGCTCCACAGAAACAGTTGACACTAGAAAAGCTAAAATTTCTTTGGCGATCACAAAGAGTACAGAAAAACTTTAAGCCTTCTATAAACACCACTTTAGGATATCCAAATTTTTACAATTTACTTTATTAAAATCAAAAGAAGCCCTAAAATAATTCCTCGTGACGTTTCGTCCATTTTTTAATACAAAATATGTTTTTTTTGTAAGTTTTAAATTACTTTAATATTTTATTGTATTTCAGAAATATTAATTTGCCTTTCATATTTTACCATTATAAATATCATATAAATAAATTTTAAAATTATATATAATATTAAAGACTCATCTTTAAATAAAATTAAAATGTTATAATATAAAATTAATATTTCTCGTAAAACTTCTAATTTAAATCTAAAATATAAAATAAATACAATTAAATAAATTTTAGAAATAATAGAAAAAATTGTTTAGTTTTCATAGCTAATATGCAAGAAAATAAAAATTATTATTAATACGTTCATATAAAATTTTGGGTGTCAAAAGGTGCTCAGTTTCATCATCGGTGGATTGAATGTTGGGTGGATTCACTATTTTCTTTCCCCTCTGAGATCGAGATGATGAACTTTTATGACCTCCTTCCATTGTAATTGACAGTTGGAGATGAAAGTGTGTAAAAATGGAGACTTGGAGTCAAAAATGTGAAGGATGCCGAATTGAGAGTGTAAGTAGAGAAGATGTGTGTAAAAATGATAAATAAACTCTCTATTTATAAAGTTTAGATAGTAATATACACTAAATCATAATCATTAATAAAAAAATATTCAAATTATCTTGAGCATTAAAAAAATACGCAAAAAAAATTATTCACTAACCTACAATTCCAAAATATGTATATAAGTGACGGTCCATCAATTTTTGAAGGCATGGAACTGCAACCGATCCGATAGAATGCAGGACCAATTACTTGATTACAGACTGAACCCTGCTCGGAGAGTCTATATACTATCTTATCATAGCTTCTTAAGTTCGTATCATATCCCGGGGCTTTCTCGTACAACTTTCAAACCAATCTACGAAATTTTTTATGCAAAATCATACTCAAAAATCAGTTTAAAAATCCTAAAATAGGGATTAGCTAGTGTCTGTGTTGTGACCAGATTTGTGAGGTTGAAGATATTGCATATCCCAACATCAAGTACTTATATCATTTTATATGCTTTACTAAATAATTTATTAAATTAGGATTTTTCAAGTTAAATTAAATAGGTAATTTTTAGTTGGCATAAAATATCTAATTTATATTGATTAATCTCAAGAATAATTGGTCTAATCTTATAAAAATTTTCTATCAGACAGTGAATTACTAATCAACTTAGTATTCTTAGATTAATCATCCACTAAAAAAAAATATGTTAATTTATGGAAATGAAATCGTTACTTTATGAGTTTAAGAGGTTAACACGATGAGATATTAGTTTGGTAGGTTACAGTTACGAAAATGCAGAAAAAAAAAAATGATAGACTAATAAATTTCAAACTATTTCTGCTCTATTTTTTTCTTCAATATGAACTTTTATTCTCTTAAAAAAACAGTCTGATTACGAAAATGGATCCGACTATAAAATTGACGGTTGCAAACTCATAGCGAGACCATGAGCTGGCAACCTAGTTGACCGAGCTCGAGCTGACCAAAGCGGCGGCTGAAGGATTAATTTTCTTTTTTTGCGCTTTCCTTCCTTCCCATTTCTTGGTCCCCCATCCAAACGCCGGAGTAAACAGGGCATGAGGGTAGTGGAACGAATTCATGGGTTAGTTAGCGTTCAGATAAGTCATAAGACTATCTCGAATTAAAGCAGAGTTTGAGTGTCAGTCTTCTCTTACCTGCGTTGACTGACGAAAATACCCCAAATTTTTTTTTAAAAAATATCTAGAACATAAATCAAAAGGTGTCCTTTTTTTAAAATTAGAAAGTCAAGATTTATATATATATATATATATATATATATTAAAAGGATATCCTACCTCATCATTACCTATATACGGTATATTTTAATTTTTATAATTTTCTTTACTTTTGGTATAAGTGGAGCAGTTATAAGATCATTACATAATCATAACAACTATAAAATAATTATTATTATAATTATATAATTATAACTAACTAACAATAACAAGACTAAAGTAGAGAAAAATCCCTATTAGTAACTTTAATTTTATATGTAATTTCCACTCTTAAAAAATTTTATTTCCATTCTCCGCATGTAAAGTTTTATTTACATGTAATTTCCTCATACAAATATTGTTACCTAATTGCCCCTCAGATTTTTTAGGTATAAAAAGTTTAAAAATGATTATAATTCCTCTAAAAATCAGCACTTTATACTAAAATTGAGTATATTTTCTATTAAATTGAGTACGATTTTTTTTTGTTTTAATATAATTCCCCATTTAAAGAAAATCTAGTATATTTTATATCCAATTGAGTATCATTTAATGAAAATTTAGTATATTTTTCATCCAATTAAGGTGAAAAAAGAATCGTGCTTAATTTGATAGAAAATATACTAAAATGAGTATAATTCTTCTTAAAGTTGACACTTTATACTAAAATCGAGTATACTTTCTATTAAAATTATCCCTCATATTTTTTTAAGTATAAATAGTCTAAAAACAAGTATAATTCCTTTTAAATTCAACACTTTAAATTAGAATCGAGTATATTTTCTATTAAATTGAACATGACTTTTTTCCTATTTAATATAATTCCTCCTAAATTCAGCACCATTTATAGAAAATCTAGTATATTTTCCATCCAATTGAGTATCATTTAAAGAAAATCTAATTTATTTTCCATCCAATTGAGGTGGAAAAAGAATTATGCTCAATTTGATAAAAAATATATTAGATTCTAGTTTAATATACTGAATTTAAGAGGAATTATACTTATTTTTAAACTTTTTATACTTGAAATATCAGGGGCAATTAGATAAGTATATTTGGCTAGGGAGTGGAAACAAAGATTTATGTCAATGGGGATTGCATGCAAAGTTGTATTTGCCAATAGAGACTGCATGCAAAATTTCCCATAATTCTAATATAATAAATATTAAGATGAATACGTGGAGTTGCTAGAAATAATAAAATGAATAATTCTAATATTTGAACTATTATGTGTAGCTCCAATAGGTTATAAAATGAGTTAGATACAAATATATTTGAAATTAATTAATATATTCTACTAGGGTTGGATCAATTAGTGTGAAAAATGAAAGGAATATATATTAAGTTCAAAGAAAATGTTAATCAATGTAATAAAATATAATTTGATTGATTTAAATATCACTAGTGAAATAGTTTGACATACTTCTTGAACTTGATGGAAGAAGAATAGAATTCTTGTAAATGATCTCAAACAATTGAGACAATAAGTGACTTTGACTACTGCATCTATATATGAAACAATGAAATAGTTGAGAGAGGAGGATGATGACCAAGACTAGATGAATGTGATTGAATTCTCATTCTTTCTCATTTACAGTTCAGTAGAGATGTTCGACCACAGGGTAGGTAACTGGACCAAGATTCCCAGCATGAACACGAGGAGAAGTTGCCACTCAATGGCAGTGTTGAACAACAAGCTGTGAGTTCATAATTTCTACCAAGCGAAGAAAAGGGAAAACTGACGAAGCTCTTAATATGCATTTGTTTCTCCTTCAGCTATGCAATTGCAGGTCACGATGGCAATCGCATGATCTCGAGCGTCGAAACTTACGACCCTCGTGCTTCCTCCTGGGTCATGGCGGAGCCGATGAACACTGTAAGAGGATATGCTGCCACAGCTGTTCTTGGAGATTCAATCTTTGTGATCGGTGGTGTCCAGGACGGAGAGGCCATCTCCAGCACGGTAATACAAACTCTCTTTCTTTCTTGTCACGACTGTCCATTGAGTTTCCATTTTTCTTGGCCTTCACTGGTTCGGTTGACCGCTTGGCTCTGTAAGCACAGTTATTCCGTTGTTAGGATTCTTACATGGGATGGCAATGGCAATGGCAGGTGGAATGTTACAGGGAGGGAAGCGGATGGCGTCAGACCGGGCTGAAGGCTGTTGGTCGTCTGTGCTTTAGCTCGGCCGTTGTTGTTTGAAGTTGGAGAAGATGGTATCATGTGGAATAAGCCATCATTGAAGTGTATGGTTGAATGATCGGCGATCAATCATCAAAGAACTTCAATGGAAATAGACCGTGTGTTTTGAAAACTGAGCCGAATCTGTGATAAGTTTTCTTTCAAATTGTATCGGACTCGTTTTGTTGCCTATTACTAGGTTTTTTTTTATATATAAAGTAATTCAGATATTTAATTTTTTGAACCGATTAATTAGTCATGAAAGTTTCTGATCAGCCAAGGTAGTAAATTCGCAAAGCGACAACAATTAAAGTCTGTTTTTTAGATTTAATCACGGGGTAAATGCCTTTGTTAGAATATCAATCTTCTTTGATATGTTTTTTTAAGAAGTTTTAATTAAATTCAATAATTTTATAAATTATATAAAAATATATATATCTAAAATTCAAAGCCGACCTTAGCTCAGTTGGTAGAGCGGAGGACTGTAGTGGTTGCAGGTGATACTTAGGTCGCTGGTTCGAATCCGGCAGGTCGGATGTTTTGTTTTGTTTTTTTTTATCTTTTTAGTTTTCCTTTTTTGAATACTGACTTAAATCCAAGTTATAGAGCAAATTAAGAAGAACAGGCGTTCTCCTTGGTCTCCTTCAAATCAAACGGTAAATCCCACCGCCTACCGGCATTCCCCTCGAACTCAAACCCCTTCTTGTCGTCCTCCATCGATCCTTAGCCGACAGGGAGAGAAGAAATGGAGGATGATCGCTGCCGTGCGCCACATTGCCAATAGCTTCGCGATTTCTCCTCCTACGACGGGCTTCTTCCACCCTCAGCCTCCGTCGACGACACCCACTCCCTGACAACCGATCAATCCCACGGTTCTTCACGGGCTTGCAGAATCGGATCTGGTCAAGGCCACCGTCCCCCGCGGCGATGTCCACCCCATGACCCAGCGGCGGTCCGTTGGGCCGCTCTTTCACTGAGTTCTTTTTTCAACATGTTTTTCCTTGATCCGTTCTTTGTTCGCCTTTTTTCGGTAGGTTAATATTTTTTCATTATTTATCTTTATTAAATATTACCAAATAAACGTGGAGGCGAATTTTTGAATTATATTTTTAATTCCTCCCAAAAGTCAGCAGCAATGTCGACATACTGCCGTAATTCCAATGTCAAATCCATTCGGAATCATTCAACCTTTCAAACCCATTGGACCACGATTTTGTAATTATCTGACGAAGAAAAAAAACTAATTGTTTATTCAATATTTTCATAAATCCATAAAAGTTTTTTTCCTCTCTAAAATAAAACAACACTCAAATACATAACAGACTGCTCACTCCTACGCCCACTTTGCAAGGAGGGACATCAGACCTGCCCCAAGAAGCAGAGCCACATTGAGCATGAGCTGCAACTTCGCCCTGCCCTGAACTTTAGGGTTCATGAAGTCCGCTGCCAGAAGATCCACCAGTGCCATGTAGACCAAAATCCCAGAAGCCACAGAGTTGAGCAGCCCCTCGACGATCAGAGCAGTGGGGCTGTTCTCATTGTAGACAGACGATACTCCAATCCCTATGGCAATCCCGACTGGGGTTGTCAGGGAGAAGAACAGCCCCATCGTGATGATCGACCCTTGTTTGAACTTTGCCTGTTTCAGAGAGAGTATTTGAGCAGTGTCCGGCAGGCAATCTAAACGTGTTTTCTTAAGTTTCCTTTCAGGATCATTATCAGGATTCGTCAGCTAGTTTCAATAAAGTTTAATATGTACCTGAGCAATACAACCTCCGAGACCCATGCCTTCGAAGAATTGATGAAAACTCAGAGCCGCGACGAGAGGTCTTATGGTGGAGGGAGACTCCGATGCGCCTAGTGAGATCCCTATGATCACCGAATGGACTATGATCCCGAGCTCCAAAACCTGTTCATCAGTTTAATTTATTTTTATTTTTTTAAAAAAAAATATTATAGTGGAAGTTTAAATAGATTTTTTTTTTTTAAAAAAGAAACCTGTGAAATAACTCGATGGCGGATAAGCTGCGCCGGAGTTTCGTCCTTGAGGTCGACGACGTGGGCATGGGCGTGCGTCGAATGGGTGTGGACCTGATTCGAGCCCTCCGCCTCCGGCGTTGCGCCGCCGTGGACGCGGGTGAAGTACCCGGTGGCGATCGTGTCGATCATCAGCGTCCCGATGGCCGCCACCATGGCGGTGAAGCCGGCGAAGGGGAAGTCGGACCAGGGGTGGGGGTCGAGGCAGGAGGAGGTGAGGTTTTCGAAGGCGTCGGGCAGGATGTGGACGAAGGCGGTGGCGATGATGACGCCGGCGGCGAAGGCCTTGACGACGAAGAACACGTCCTTCTCCGGGCGGAGCGCGGGGATCCACCGGCCGAGCACCGGGACGAGCACGCCGATGCCGCCGCAGACGAGGATGGAGAATATGGCGGCGATCCTCAGCCGGAGGGCCTCCGTCTTGTTGCGGCCTTCCCCGTCATTCGAGCAGTCGTCGTCGGCTGCGGCGAGGAATGGGAGGAGGACGAGGAGGAGGAGGAACAAGCAAACTCTCCGGACGTCGCCGACCATCGCCGTCTCTTGAGCTTCGAACGGAAAACAGAGCAGAGGAGTCCGTGAACAAAGAGCTTCTTATAGAAGCAGAAAACGGCTTGCGCAATTTTTCATTTGCTGCAAAATTTTATAAACATTGTCAGTCACATACCTGTAGTTTATAAAATATGCTTTCGCTCCCTTGGGTAAAAAAGAAGACAAGTATTTAATTTTGTTTCCAAAGTTTATTAATAATAAATAAATTTTAAAATCTGTGTCTCTATTGTGCTCGCTTAATTCTTTAATATGTTTAAATTTATTTCCTTTTTATTATCCGAGTGTCAATTTGGAATATTGATGGAAATTGGAAATTGGAAATTGCACTTACTTTTACTTAACAAAAAAATTAAAAAATTATTAAACTAAATACTATGCACATTTATACCGAAAAATTAATATTTAAATGAAATTGAAAATTCTTTTTTTTGTTCAACGTTAAATATTTGATAACATGTCGTTAGAAAATAGGAATAGAGCACGCAATGAGCACATCAATTACGTGCGTGAGAATCACTTAATTATTATTATTATTTGAATTCTTGATGAGCACATAAAGTCGCCATGGTTTTTTAAAAAATATATTATTATTATTTGAAGCACATAAGGTGGCCATGATCTTAAAGATAATAATAATAATTAGGGTTTAAGCCAACTTTTAAAATATACATTAATTTGTAGATTAGTTTAGGATTTAAATCTTTCAAAAAATTATATGGGAAAGAAAAGTACTCGAACAAAGAAAGAGAAAGAACCAAATGGAAGAATTAGTTGATGCATGATCACGACTCATAATAGATGGGTCTCGTATGCCAACCTTATCAGTGATGACAAATCAAGGTTGGACCAGGTGAGATCGTTGTATAAGCTATTACAAATATGAGTTTCTGTTTGATTTCTATACTTCTTTGAGGAGTTGGTCCCCTCAATTTCGAATAAAGAAGCAAATTGAGAGAGAAAATAAGGTTAGTTAAAATGAGGAATATTATCTCATTTTTTTAAATATATTTTTAATATTTTTTTTTATTTTGGTCTTTTGGGGCGTGATCTGGTAAATACTTAAACAAGAAGGCCCTTTTCCGATAAAATGCTCATTTTAATTATTAAATAGAAATAAAGAAATCAACGAAGTGTCGACACAGTGTCGCTAGTCAAATGCCACGCAAGTCAACAAAAGTGGAAAACGAAAACAAGGAATGTTTTTAAATTATTGGAGCCTTTTTTTTCGAATTAATGCGTTGGAAATTTAAAATAAAACCCACTAGTTTAGAATATTCTCCCCGACGGATTTTCCAAACTATCAGGGTTGGAAAAGAAGAGAATTGAACATCTTATTATAGTTTTTTTTTTAAAAAAAATATTTATATAATTTTAATTCTGATTTTCTGATTTATATATATTTAAAAAAAAAATCATAGTTTTTGTCTTCATCTTTGTTTTCTATGACCCTTCACCCTCTCAACTCCTGCTTTCTCTTTCGTTTTGATATCAAGAATGACTTTGCACTCTAGTCTAGTCTTCGCTTATCCGTGTGAGGTTTTCATTATCACGTTCGCTTTGAAATTAAAACTCACTAATCTTTTCTCTCGAATTGGCTTTATCTTCATCATCTATAATTCTTAGGTCTCTCTCAATTATTCTAGCTTTCTCTTTCGTGTTGATATCAAGATTAACTCTACATCTTATTCTGATCTTAGTGAGGTTTTGGTTTTCGTGATCATTTTAAAATTAAAAACCGCTCATTTTCAAATATTCTTTTTGATTTTTTTTTTTCCATTCAATCGATTTAAAAAAATCATAAGAAAATAATTCCAAAATACTAGTGGATAAAGCACTCAGTGGAGAAACAAATCTATATGATAATTAATTCTGAATTAAAAGTTTATATTATATTAATTCAATATAAAAAATATTTAATGAGTAAGACAAAAAATATATATATATTTTTTGAGTATTTTGTTTTCCAAATTAAATAAATGTATATACAAGCATCATGCAAAATAATATTATTGAAAAATAATAATTTTGTAGTTGATCTAAAATATCTCATAGTCAATATAAAGAAAATAATCAAACAAAAAATGAGCTTTAATATATGAACCATTTGAAATTAGCGTGGGCATAACTCTAACGATGAAGACGTGATAAGGATTGCGGTCGATAAGTTAGTATATGCTACTAAAGGGTGCACGACATTATGCTTTTAATGTAAAACATGCTTAAAAAAAAAAGAGTTTGAAAATGTAAATTGTTCAACTTGTGACCACCGCTATGCTTGACCGAACTAGAAAAATTAATTAGTGACCAAATGATGCATAATTATCGAAAAATCTTTGCATATATATAAACTTAATGTAAGAGTTACTAGCAAATAAAAAAAATGAAAATTGTTTTAAATTTTAGTAAAAAAATTAAAAATAAAGTTTTTTTTTAAAAATAACTGTAATATTTATTGAAAAAAAAAATCTTCAACTTCATAATTTTAAATTAAAATTATTATAAATATATGAAAATTGTTTTAATATTTTCATCATAGTGGATGGCCTGTTGGGCCCCTTAAGCCTTGAACACGATAATAAGTAATTTTCTCGATATCCAACATTGGCCTGTATTTAATTTAATTTTAAAAATGCTTAATGAGTAAGACAAATTTTTTCTTATTATTTTGAGTATTTTATTTTCCAAATTAAATAAATACACCAGCACCATGACTTATAATATTATTGAAAGATAATAATTTTGTAGCTCTGAATTTGAATTATGGAGTCTAAGTTCAAGATCTAGCATATCTCATAGTCAATATAAAAAAAATAATTTTTTAAAAAAGAGTTTTAATATGAACCATTTGAAATTAGTGGGGCACATGAACGTTTTTTTTTTAGTTTTTTATTAACAAAAAAAACCTCGTAATTTTCATTAAAATAATATCAAATTATAAATTTTACAACCAATCTCAAACATGCCTATTCTCCCAAGTAAATGGAGATGGGGAAGAAGAAATAAAAGAAGCTATATCATGGTCAGTAAAATTTATAGTGTATATGTATGAGAGCAATAGTCAGGTCCGGACCTTCCACGAGGCCGAGCAAATGTTCTCCGTTTGTTTGGAAGAGTGAAAAATAAAATTTTTAAAAAATTTTATAGTAAAGGGTTCTCGTTATTTACTTTATTAAAATTAAAAAAAAAAAGAAACATAATTCATCAACAGATAATTTTAAAATCAAAATTGATCATATAAAAATTAGATGAAAAATAACAGATGAAAAAAATAATATATATATATATTTTTTCATTCATAAAATTACATCATATATAAAAAAAATAACAAATATACCTTTTTTTTTAGTTATAAAAATTACATCACATATACCCATATTCTCGATCAAAATAAATAAATATGTAAAATAATAATTTTTTGCTCTTTTTATTTTGTTCCCATGTTCCTAAATTTATCATTAGCAGTAACATAAACTTGCATACCTCCGACGAAGCTTGGACCTCTTTATATAGGGCTCATGGAACGCACGTGCACACTTCTCGAGGCGTGCACGCTTCTCCAAGCTTTCCCTGAAAAGACATGTTAGTAAAGTGTTCCCGATCGATATAATACATTAACGAACCGAGCATATTTCTGATGCGACAGTGGAAGCTTCCACCGTACGATCTTCTGTCTGACCATGCCGCTTGTCGGCGACACTAGCTCCCAAAAAAATATCGACAAATCCTCCTTTTGTCTATTACTAGGCCGAGCGGAAGAGCCGCTCGGTCAGTTTTCAACTTTCTGAATGCTATCTGCCACTGGGCCGAGCAGGATGACCGCTCGACCAACATTCCACTGTCAGTGCTCCGCTGATGTGCCGAGCGGGAGAGTCGCTAGGCTATAATATCATTGTGTATGAATGTAATCTGCCCTGTCATGACTCCGCTCTGCTGGTTCCAAGGATTGATGTGAGGTTGACCGACTGAGCCATTCGGCGTACGCTTGCAGATACCTAGCACATGTTCTTCTGAGCGTCGGAAGCTCGGTGCGTGG
>JBBMJZ010207878.1:0-10927 GCA_037833815.1 Zingiber zerumbet
AGTCCACTTTATCCGCCATAAGGTCAATTATATCATACCTGCCTAGACATGTATAAAAAACCAATTCAATAAAGGCCCGACTCGGCATGGTTCACCACCTTCCTCTTTTGGCTTGTTATAGTTTAACCCCGGTGAACTTGGTCTATGATTTCTCTTCTTAATACCCGACCGCTAGGTTCGTTCGAGAGCACGGTTCCGCTTGGGGCGCTTCTGAAAGAAAGATAAAGAAAGAAAGATTTGTGATATTTCTGGGCATATTGGTATTGGATCCGCTCTTAGTGGTCTCATATCCGCTGCTCGTGGGAATATGGTATAAGAAGTCAAAGCTCGGCCTGAGGCTGAAGCTTAGGAGTTGCTTGCTTCCGAATCACTCTTTTCCCCAATGGCCACTAGTTCTGTTGCTCCGATCTTGGAAAAAGCTAAAGCTAGTAGGCTCCATAGGCATCGCTCCGTCATCTGTCAATTCCTTTCTTTTCTTTCTTTTGCTCTATTCTTCTTCTTAATATATAATACGTACTTGCCCGCTTTCTTCAATAAGAAGGGTACAACCACCTCTTTAAAGGGATTGGATCACCTCCCCTAATACATTTTACAACGCTATGGCTAAAATAGCTATTAATGCAATCATTGAGAATCTCGTTCAATCTTTTTATTTGTTTGATTATCATATTACTGTCAATCTGAATGAGTATCTCATAGAAAGTATATATTGAGGTTGAGGGAATTCAGAAGTCACTTGTTTATCAATATCTGATATGATTATATATAAGAGAACTTCACCTATGAAAACCACTGGCGGTATACCACTTTTTTTCGAGAAGTCATTACCATTTGAATCAAGACTGGGTAAGTTACAAAAAGAGGTGAATAACTTCATATCATAAATGAATCATCATGGTTAACAAGAGAGCTCACTTTCTCTATAAGTTTCATTCTATCGAAGGTGCTTATGGCTTTTGAGCAATCTATGCAAAGAATCATATCTATATTACTCCACTTTCGAATGGAATTGTGGTACTCATCGACGGATTTCCCGGGTGTCAAAAAAATAAAGAAATGAAACTCAAACCACATGCACTAGCTAAATCCACCAGCACACTCTTAATTTCAATGAAGAACTAGTACGAAGTTGCTTAACAGCCATATACTAACAGCCCTATACACCACATAAAGGAATGTCAAAATGCACCCGAAGATAGAGTCCCTACTGTCCCGACATCGGAAGTAAGCACCAACAGATACAGTCACTCGTTAGAGGAAAACATGCCATAATAACTTCCCTATAACTATTAGTAATTAGCTTAACACATACAGTCACTCGTTAGAGCTGAAAATGTAATGGCTAAAGGCCCCACCACTCTTTATAGGAAAACACATACAAGTACTAACTTCCCTATAACTATTAGTAATTAGCTTAACAAGTACTAAGACCCCTATACAGGAATTATCTTAACATCCCTCTACACTAATTATAGGAAACACATTCCTTTCTACCGTCCGGGAAACCGATCGTATGGGCTTCCTTCTCTAGCTGGCAACACGACCTTTCCTTTTTTTCTTTCTTACTAGTCCGAACACATCCCTATGACCCCTACTCGTAGGAAAGCCAACCTATACTGCCTACAAATGCCCCCGCTCATGCTGGCACTCTAACGAGGCAAACATATCAAGCCATACATTCACTCTAAGGAGGAAGATGCCACCCGCACAGGACATGTTATTGCATATATGAATGCATATCGAGGAAAGCAACTAGTGAGGACATGTGATGCCATCCACGAGCACACTCTGCTGAGGAATGAAGAACTAGTACTAACACTAACTTCCCTATACAGGAATTATCTTAACATAAAATGCCCTATCCTCCGCAAATGAATCCCGGTACCTGCCTCTCTGTACAGCTACTCAAGCAGCACCCGCACGACCCTCTTTATAGGAAAAGGTGAGTAATCCATCCAAAATGAACTAGGAAAAGGTGAGTAATCCATCCAAAATGAACCAACAGAAAAGGAATGCACCATGATGTGTAAAACGGTTGCGATGTCTAAAGGCCCCACCACTGAAAGGAATGGTCTAGACCTCTTATGCCGAAAAGATCTGTAAATGCAAGAGAAGGAGCTCTCCAGTACCACCTAAATGGACCCGCACTCTATACGCCATAGAACAGACGAAAGGGAGGGATAGAATGCCACTCTAAAAGATCAGTAAATGCTATACAGTAGCACCTAAATGGACCCGCACGACACTCTAACGAGGAAAGAAATCCCTACTTATATATTTTATATAAATTCAATTCCATATAGAAAGGATCAAAAATGCATCTTCGCTTCTCTGACCTGAACGGGTTCTCTCTCCCGATAGCTATTCTTCGCACCTTACCTCGCTTTCCTGTTCTTTTCCTCTAAAGATAGGCATGATATGCTCTCTGTTAGGGGACCGAGTAGCGAAGAAAGGAAAGCCGACGCAGAACGGTGACCATTTTCTTATAAATATTATATGTGCGGGTGCATTTTGACTCCTTTTCTTTTGTCTAGCAGCTGATACAGCAGCTTATCTAACAGCGGATTCTCTCTCAGGTGAATCCCCGCGGCTGATTCTATTGCAGCGAATCTAGCGGTTTCGCTTTATGCCATGTCTTCAAAACCAGTCGAGCAATTGACATCCGCATTCCTAACTACTTCAGAGAAATATACTTTGCGTAGCGGTTCTGTCCCCAGTTTCGGGAAGTTCCCCACCCCAACTCTTCCCCTCAGGGAGAAGGAAGAGCTGTTTTACACTCCTCTCCGTCTCAAAACTGAGCTATCTGCTCAAGGAAGAAGTTCGCAGTGAAACTCATACCTCTTTGTCGAGCAGTTTTCCGCGCCTCTCCTTGAAAGAGGAAGATTCAATGAGATTAATCCCTTATGAGATTCCCCTCGGCTTAATAAGGTGCGGTTCTCTTTCTTTCTTCTCTCCCTATCCCTATCGGTCGAGTGCCACCTCCACTCTCAGAAGCTTTCCTTTAACGGAATTCCAAAACTCCGATAGCTACTACTGGTCGAGCATCAATCCCTCTCCCTAATCTAATCGGTCGAATAGCTTTGCCCCTCATTCCGTCAATCTATGTCTTCCCCACCGCTACTCTTATTCGAGAGATGCCACCTCAACCTAGGCTAGCTCCAACTCAAAGAAAGGACAGAAGGGCACATTGCGACTTTTATTCATTTGAGAAGTGCCAATAAAGATGGTGAACTGAAAGCTTTGTCTTTCCCTTCTGCTAAGTCAAACAAAGGAAAGGAGTAATCTCATCCTGGGTACGGCTATTCAAAGCATCGAGACAAATAAATGTCTTGAAGTTGCTATCACAAGAACAAAGTAGAAATGTGTCTGTCCCTTGCCACGTTGGATTACACCTTAAGCAAGGTAGGATAGGACGCTAACGCTTTCTCTGAGTCGCACCTGGCATCGCAACTCAATTGTTCTTGTTCTTGCTTGAAGCTTTATCTTTTGCTTCTCATACAGATAGATTTCACCCGATATGCGACATACAGACGAAGTACGACAGCGTATATGCGACATCCCTATCCCTTCCCGATGAAGCTTCCTTTGATTTGAATGAATGAGGAACGAAGGCGCATGCAAGAGAAAAGAAAGCCCCTATTTTGGCATGAGCCCTAGTACATTGACCTCTCGCAGACCTGAGACTCCAGTTTTTGGCTATTGCAAAATCAAATAATAGAGACGACCAAAGCCATATAGATTCTCAATAAGGGAGGAACTCGACCTCGGCCAGCCGGCTCCTTCCTTGTCAGTTAAGTGTTCGGCCTATTGATTGACACTGGCACGACTGGAATAAGAGTCCCATTATGGTTGGACCCTCTAGGCTCTTTCAGTTCGACGCTTTGATCCCGGCCGGTCCCCTGGTATGAGGATCGGACGGGGAAGTAGGAGGGAGGTCAGTTTCTCGACCCCGGTTTCGTGTCCTGAGTAATGAAAAAGAGTTTCTGATTGGGTTGGTTATAAGTCTGACTTAGAGGACTCTGAATATGTGGAGTAGTGAGCCGATCCCGCTTTTCGCGGTTTTGATCGTTCTTCCAAACGAACAGATCAATAAGGGCCCGGCCTAGCTTCTGCGAACGGTTCGGTGGATAATTCTTCGTTTGATTCGGCTTATGACTCCACGGAGGATTCCTAGTCTGCTTACTTCCCCACTGCCCATGGCTAAATAAAGAGCACTTCGGCTATCACAAAAGACCACGCACAGGTGCATTCTGCTGCAAGTCCAGGTAACTAACCCCCCTTTTCACTTACCTTCCCCAACCGCCCTAGCAGCATATCCCTTTTTCTCATTCTACACTAGAGATTCCTTTTCTCCCGATCTCCTACGTATGGAGGAATGTTGGGGCAAGTTTCGCCTTTCTTATCTGACCATCCCCGGGACAAGGAGCAACTACTCTCATGGTCGAACAACAAAGCGAGTCTGCTTGCTCGAGAAAGAGACGAGCTATTAAGATAACTATCACATAGTTTAAATAAGGCAGCTAAGGCAATGCCCGACTCTACTTCAAGCAAACGGCGAACTAGTGGGTGGCAAGGAGACTATTAGGGAAGGGCCGGAGCGCCCAACCAGCGGGTTGGATACGCATTCATTCCATTTATTCTGGCGGAAACCATCCTATTATAAATCAAGGAGCTTTCTTTTGGAGTGAGAACAGTTAGTTCAATGACTCATTTCACGGGTAATGCTTAGCGAAAGGCTCAAAGCCGAGGAAAAAGAGACTGAGGCATGAAACCTACCAGAAGAGTTCAGCCTGACCCAGTTCTTTCTCTTTCTCCCTGGAGAGAATCGGAACTATTGAAAGCACAGGAACGTAAGCCAACTACCAACTCTCATTAGCGAAACGTTAGTAGCAATCTTTCTATCAATGACTTTGCTTGCCATTAAGCCAATTGTTGCTATGAATGACTTTTTGATTATTCTTCATTCCGCGGGAAGAGCTCCAAAAAGCATACTGACAAGGCTGTATCTATCCAGACAAGGAAGAGTCTAGCCCCGAGATAGTGGAATAGGAATTGAGGGCACTACCAAGGAAAAATTCGCTAGTTGAATGGGTCCAGTCCCAATTCAAGATCTTTCTATAGTTGCAGATCGAGATTCATTTCCTTCTTGCAAGAAGGCAAAATCAATATAAAGATAGATCAATCCACTAGCAAGCTGGGACGATCAGAGCAAGCGGTTCAAAGAGCTGACATAAGAATGCCTGTCTGAGATGGTCTCGTCCGGTAAAATAAAGGTTTAAGAGTCATTCGGCTTGCCAAAGAACTGATCCAGAGGAGTATGCAGACAGACTGACTACGGAGATGGCCCTCGACGCGGCATTATGTGAAAGCGAAGAAGATCGCCCAGAAGCTTTTATATAGAACCTTTGGGGAGATTCCCTGTGTTAAGCATATAGCCTAACTAGCATGATTGAGCCCTGCAGTGGTAGAACCTGGTGAACCAGGCGTACTACTTGACTTGCCAATTCTTCTCTTATGAAATTGATAGTTATAGTTAGAGGCGTGATCTATTATATTATATATACGATGATAGCACCAAAAGGGCGGAGACTTTGACAATGGATAGTTTACCATTGCCGGTTATTCCAGCAAGAGCGTCTGTGGCTAAAAGACTTGCAGCCGATTCATCTATTAGTTCTTCTCTGACAGAACATTCTCTTTAAGCCCTAATACTGATCCTATTGCCTTTACTCCTACTGCCCTACCACCAAGACCGGTAAGACCAACAGCAGCGGATTCAATAGCATCGGCGAGAGAGAGAATTCCTATTGAGTTCGCTTTCCTGGGGAAGAGGATATTCTATAAAGGCTATACCACGACCACCAAAGCCAGAAGAGAAGACATCATTCTCGAAAAGGTCGAAGGACGAAGAAGAGCTCCAAGCAAGAGATATTATTCACTAAAAGCAGCTACCGGGTGAGAATAAACAACTACCATTTAAGCTGACAGCTACACGGATTCACCACTACTTATGACTTCTGACTCCTGCTCCTAGACAAACTAAGAAGCAAGGAAAGAGGAACTATATATATAAGATATAAGATCCTTTATCCGCTACAACTCTAACTCCTAACTCAGGAACTACCTAGCTACCTTAAAGGAATAAAAACCTGAACCATTGGCAAGGGGCAATCACTCATGACCAACTGCCTTGACGCGGATACTCCAACAGTTAGTGTTTGGTTTCCGAGACCGAAGTACTGATACAAAGAAGCTCATTCAGGAGCGCTGTTCTTTATTACTTTCTTTCCTTTTTTTGACTTTCCTTTGCTTTTGCGAGACTGTAATGGACTTTGATCTTCCCCAATCAGTGATGTTGGCAGACCTAAAGGAGCCAGGTTTCGCCCTTGTGAGATGCGACCTTACCCGCTACTCCTTTCCAAAGTACGGAATTGTTGACTTGCAAGATCGAGAACATCGAAGCAAAATCATATATATATATAGTAATATTAATGGCTCTTTTTTCTTTCTGTCTTTCTTCTCCTGTTGCTTCTTACTATACTGGAATCCCTAATAGGCTGTTAGCAATAAGAAGAATAGGCTGCCTCCGCTCCAGCTTGCTCTACCACCTATGCAATCACAGCTCAGTCATTGACTGGCGAACTAAAATGGATAGCTGCTGGGAGAATTGCGACTGATGAATCGCGATCAGCCGCTGATTCCCTTGCCGTTAGATCCGCGCCTCAAGACTCTGCTACTGGGACTCGGTCGGAAGAATCTACTGCAGCCATCTCTACCCACCTTTATTCATTCTAACCTCAACCAGCCATGACAAGGCTGAATTTATTAGAACCCGTTGTTGTTTAGAAAGACCGGGAGCTGGGAAAGACGCTCACTCATACTGACAGAAGGCTTTTTTAAAGATAGCGGACAAGCAGAAGAACAAATACACTGGTTGGTAGCGCTAACGACCTCCATAGCATAAGGGGGGGGGGGGAAGTGGACGTTTCTTCTGATCAATCAAGTGCCCTTCCCTGGGAGGGTGAGAATAACTAGTATTGGTTCTGTTTCTTTCATTGAAAAAGAGATGTTCAATACCCGTAGTCCGTTAGGGTCTGGTCCAACCAATGCTGCGGACGAGGATTAAGAGATCTATCCTACTTGTTATCTATTATGGAGAAAGAGGTCTTCTGGTCTGATGATCCGGAAGGCTAGTTGGGCCTACGGGTTACTCTTTCATTTTAGTAAGGTGTATTCTTTTCCCCTTTTGGTAGGTTCAATGCCCTAGCATGCTGTATGCTATAGAATTTCTTATTTGGCCGTTGAGCGTGTTGGATATGGGTTAGGAATTGCACCACTGCGTCCTTTTCCTTCTCTTACTTCTCTTATGAGATTTTCACTTTTTGTTTGATCTTGAACTAATTCAAGACCTTCCTTCTCTGAAAGAGAGTGAAGGGCTCCCCGATGAGGAGGAGCCCAAACGTACATAAGGAAAGGATGAATGTATGTAGCTGGGAGCTGAGTGCTACCTTGCTGTTGGGGCTTGTATAAGAATCTGACTTATTAAGTCTTAGTGTTAAGCAAATTCAACCTATTAAAGAACCTATAGGGGAGTGAGGGAGTCTCGGGTGGTTTGGTCTCTTAGTAGCAGTTCTTATGGTTCCTGAGGATAGCGGGAGCTGGTGGTTGATGATGGCTCCAGCAGGCGATTCGGGCGAAAAGGGCTTGGCGGAGACGCCGTCCCCTTCTTCTTCTTCGTCTGGGGCCTCCCTTCTCGGCCATGCATCGGACGAGACCAATTCCAACAAGGAGGTTTTTCATTCTGCCAAGTCGGATTTCGACGCGGAAAGGGAGCCGATTCTACCACGGGACATTCGTCTCAATGAATTTGAAGTCAGCGAGTGAAAAGAGAGAATTTTGAATGCTTTTTTCGCAGGGTTTGAACGCGAATTTCAATCCGAAATAGAAAGGGGCTTATACCAAAAACCCAGAGAAGAGGACGTTTTTACTTTATTTGACAACAATCGGAAGGAGCTGAGACTGAATAATGTGAATTGGATCGAGGAGCATTTGAAGGGCCCTGCGCGCTCGTACCCCGCAAAGCAGAATAAGACTTGTAATGTTGCTCTCCCTCCCTCTTGAATGGAGTTGCCCTATTCTTCCAATTTTCTGAAGGAAGTCCTTCTCTACCTACAAGAAGAGATGCCAAATCGTCTTCTTCTTCCCCTTATCTTCTTTCTTCACCTTCCCTTGCTTCGTATTCTTTCTCTCTCATACGATTGAGTTACCTCGGAGAAAAAGCGAAACCTTATCCCAGGAGAAAGCTGAGACAAAGAAAACTTTTGTTTATCATGACCTATCTGAAACAAATTCCTTTCATTTTCTTTGCTGAACACCTAATCTCAAAAACTCATGTGAGAAACCACTGAAGTAAGCAAAGCTTTGAGGCATGATGATTTGGTTGAAGGAAAGGAATACGTCTTAGATAACGAATCTACGCACTTACGGAGTGAAAGATGCCTAGCTTGAGGGGAAATCGAATATACATGTCGCATCATTGAATTTTCTTCCATATAAGAAAATGTCTAACCCCTGGGGCAACTCTCTCCCTTTCCTTAGTAAAAGCGAATAGGGCACTGGGTTCTGTTCCGTTTTCAGTCAGCCTTAGCTAAGAAAGCGAATCTCCTGCTGCTTAGAACCAAGATTCCGCAGTAGATCCCGAACCGGAGTCCTAGTTCAGAGGCACAGTACATGGATCGGAACTCTCAGTCGAATGATTGGATTTCCTGGGGCATGAGGTACGGATATAGAAAGTGTGCAGCGGACTCATTAACCTATTTTGAATTCGACTAGTTCACTTCTAGGGTTCGGTGCTAGGGGCCTGATTCCACTCTGCTTTGAAGCATTCCATTCAGTCATCCAGGTGCAGAACGGGTAATCAAAGTTATCTCCTGCCTTGGTTTGAGTGAATATGCACAGGTCAGTAAGATGAAGGACTGAGCGTAATTCAACAAGGATAACAAGAATACCCATTCAAATAGAGTCTGCACTACACGGGCATCAGTCAAAATAAGATAATATATATAAGGATTTGATTCGTTCTGTCTTTGTTCAAATGCGTCATCTAGTTGATCGAGAAACTGTCGGCCAGCCTAGCCAGAGGGACTGAGAAAGTCTCCAGCGTAGACCGAAATGGTCTCGCGAAGCCGGTTACCGTTCAGCTAAGATACGAGATGACTAGTGAATAAAGACATCATTCCCACAGTAGGGGAGAAAAAGTGGATTATCATCCGTTATTAAAACACAAAAGAAATCGATTAAATGGACTGGCCCTGCTTTTAGGGAAACTATATGCTTACCTTCCGTTAGATCTGAGGGCGGCAATGTTGAGAGGGCGAAAGCACACAAAGGAGGCAGGTCAGCCAAAAGGGTATGGAGTCGGAAATCGAACCCGACCTGTGACAGTCTCAATGCTCTTATGGCAGGGCAGTAGCACCGAGATCTCATAGAGGCGGCATTTGACTGCGGCTCTCTATGAAGACATCAGTCGAGTAGCAACCACTTCGGGAACAGGATTTTTCCCCAAAGCGGGCTTTTATTCGTCCGCCAGAACGAACCGACCAAAGCGGTGAGGGCACGGTTAGCCCAACTCACCCAGCGCTTGGAGCAAGGTTCAGAACTTTTTGCAGGTTTGGACCCTGATATGGGAAAGAAATAGCTATTTTACCGAATTCACTCGGGATAACAACCTGCTATACTATAAAGGTAGCAAAGAAAGTTGATCCACCTGAAGCAAGGGCAGGGGCACTACCAGCAGCATACCTTCCATATCGAGATCGTGATCCAGATCCGTATACGAGGCTATAAACACCAGAGCAAGCACCAATAGCAGTTGATCTCGTTGCCTCATACCTTTCGCGGGCATGACCCCTAACAGAACGACTTGCCCCTCCATGCGCTAAGCTGGACAGAGCGCTTTCAGAAGGAGGACTTTCCCGATTAGAGAGTTGCTTTTTTATCCTTAACATCGTTGGTCAACTCTTGGGGCAGTGGATAGAGCTCGTCCCTATTTGACTGACGAGGGTAGGGTTAGCTCTTATGACAAGTGCAGCTTGTTGACTGCCACAAACCGGCTTTCCTCAGGCGTTGACTGTGGCGAGGCTACGCCTCTCTCAAGAGAATCCGTTTTCCCGAATCAATGCGCGAATTTGCTTTCCATTCTATCTCTTGGTTGAGAGAAATACGCCTGACTCGATCGGTACCACTCCGGGGCTAGCTATTGACTTTGATTCATAGTAGGAATAGGAATCGAGACTCTTCGCAATTCAGGTGGCTTTCTTCTTTCATCGCCCCTTTCCCTTTCGCCCAAGGAATCCTGTTCTTCGGCTCTCTAGCAAGAAGTCAGGGCTAATTCTCATCCCGGTGCCAAGTTGCACATTCAAAAGTGAGTTCAGTTACTCGCCGCAACTCTTCGCGAACCTATTATACACTAGCTCCAACAACTCCTCTCCTTGAAAGACAGGATGAATCAGAAGAGCAACTTTCAGTCTTAGCCCTAGCGTGGGTGAGTGGTAAGCGTAGGAGGCGATAACGAAGGGCAGCGGCAGCAGTGTGTGTGGTTCCTGGTGCCGCCGCGTCATTGAGATCCGTAGGGTGGCGGAGACTTCGATTGTACTTATGGGGTGGTAGGCTTAGTAGGGCTCGAACCTACAATATCACCGTTATGAGCGGTACGTTTCAACCAATTAAACTATAAGCCCCGTATCTCTCTACATGCAATTCGCTCACTTCGGTAAGAGCGGACGGAAAGAGGAGGCCTTTGCTCTATTTGCTTCTTCTTCCCAGGAATGAAATAGCTGGTTCGATAAGGACCAGGAATGAAATAGCTGGTTCGATAAGGACCAGGAATGAAATAGCTGGTTCGATAAGGACCAGGAATGAAATAGCT
>JBBMJZ010208185.1:0-19690 GCA_037833815.1 Zingiber zerumbet
AATCTTCTGGACCGCAAAGTACGGTCTAGAGGATGTACTACATCATTTATAGGTAGAATTTTATGGACCTCACCTATTATACAGGTGGGATCCATGAAATCCCATTTATAAATAACCCCTGGTCCAAGAGCGGACCAGGGGTTGTGGTCCATAAGATCTTGGATGGTATTATTGTGGGTAGCAACTATCGGATAACTGTTATAATATAAAAATTAAATTATTTTATTTTAATTAAAATAAAATATTGTTATATCAAAATACACTTCATTAATTGTAAGTTCACCTGTTCTAATTATGAAAATAATTTTTTATAAATAAAAGATAAGGTTATGTATAATTGATTATTCAGTGGCACAGCTAGGATTACATTATCGATAGGGGGATGATTTCCGATGAAGAGAAATAATTTTTAAAAAAATTCAAATATTAGTGTAGATTGATTTCATAATGTAAAAGTCTAAATTTTAAATTAAAAAAGCTTAAAATTAAATTTAAATTAGAATTTTTTTGAGTTTAACCATTGGTCTTGGTTAAAACAATGATCCCTCGATCCCTAAAATTTATTTATGATTCAAAATCAAAATATCTAGCATGCCTATATATATGAGACTTTCGTTCCGATCTAAATAATCATTTTAACTATGGAGTGAAGAAGAGGAACAGAAAAACACAATAGAAGGATGAGCGAATATATGACGGTGTCATAGGGAGAAAAAGGAGAAAAAAAAATGAAAAAGAATTTTTTTTCAAAAATATTCTAATTCATTTTAAATTTATCAAATCCGTTTAAACCTTACATTTAGTTTGATCATACTTTAATCAAATCAACTTCAAATTAATCTCGATTTGAATCAATATAATTCTTATCTTCGCACCTATCCATTAGATTTATTTCAAACTAAATCTAATTTTAATATAGTGACCTCATTTCATGTTCTACGATTTAGTTCATCTATTTATTATTATATATTTTATTTTTAAAATTTAATATTTAATATTTCAAGTTGTGATATTTTCTTATAAAAGTGGTAGTAATGGATAGCTTAAGTCGTGAACTTTCCAAATATGTGATCAATTTTAATTTTTAGTAACTTATGGTGATGAATTGATTAATCAAAGTGATGATATATATATGTTTTTTTAAAAAAAATCTGAATGATTGCGAAGCCGTCAGAAAAGTAACACCAATATAATGCTATATGGTAGTGTCCTAAATATAACATTGTACTAGAATTGCGCTTTCTAAAGAGGAATTATTAAGGAACTTTCAAAAGCTATGGTCACACCATGAGCTTTGCCTTTGCAATGTTTGACATGGATCTACAAGCAACCAACAAGAATCATCTATGCGTTAGAGAGAAAAAAAAGATTTTGGAAAGAGAAAAAAGGGCAAGGAAATCAGAGCATCGAAGTGTTGTGTCTGTCGCGAACTGTTGGTAGTTAAAGTGGTAGAAGTAGAAGCTGTCGCTTGTTTCTTCTCTTTGGTATTTATATCGGCGGTGAGCTGTATGGGCGACAATCTTATAGCCCTTGATGGTATGGTAGATGTCATTGGATATTATAAGTAGATCCTATAGGTGACTGATTTGGTCTCATGGAAGTTTTTCATCGGTCGCTGGGGTAAATCAGAGAGTGTAGATGACCCAATAACATGAGTGGTTTGAGCACCGTGGGAGCATTTGAGAGTGCCCAATGTGAGAATCTAACCCTCATTTCATGTGTATACCATCCCAATCCCATATAAATTTTCCACCGACCACTATGATAAATTATTAAGTACAGATGAATTCTAACGGACAACCCAACGTCATAAGTAATTCAAATTCCTTAGGTGTAATATACATAGGTAAGATTCAAACTCTCATTATCTAAGAAACCTGTCCTATCGTTTATCATCGTACCATAGCTTAATACAATAAGATATATTTTTTCCTGCATATGTTGTGTCGACTAATCCTTGTGGACTTAGAATGGACAAAGGTTGCACAATGTATGAAGATAATATAAACAAATATGAACTAATTTTTATAGTCTTTATAGGGGGAGATAATAGGTTGAGAGTTGTCCTTGGGGTGTAGCTGAGTTGATAGTCAGGTATGATTTATCATTAGTGTGACATAATTTGATTTTCTGATAGATATAAATACTATTTCAAATTATTTTGTGTCCCCTATCTTAAAAAATGCTCAACTAAAACTAAATAAATCCTTTTGTGATTTACAGGAATCGTCTAGACAACTTCACCTATTACCACCCATAATAGGTTTAGCGTTCAGTTAGTTGGATGACAGTGAATCAACGACATAACTTTTTACTTTTTTGGTAGAATTGACAAGGACAAAGCTTAGAGTCAATGTCCCTAATGCACACTTCAATTATTGTAAGTTAGTGTAAGATTTGTTCCCACTGGGTACATTTAACATGAGCATTAAAGGGAGGGGCACTAAGTTAACTAAGGATGACATACTTGTTATAATTGAATAAAAGATCGGATACATATTTTAAGAGAAAAATTTCCATCCTTAATCATTCAACAGTCAACTATAAATTTATCTTAACATAATCATCTTTTATGGAGAACAAAATCATTTGTTTTCCTTTTAATATTTTGAATTCAATATAAATTAGTTTAATATTGTTCGTTGTCCGTTAATTGTTATGCTAATTATTCCATACATATATTAAATCATAATAAACAATTATTCAGTGTCAAAAATAAAAAAATAAAATGCTTTCTCAAATTTTCAATCTGTTTTTCTACTAATAAATTAATAAATTTAAAAAATTATGTTAACCGATTTCTCGCCGCCACGTGTTGCCCAATCTCCAAGCCAGTTGCTTGATCTAACATCGTTAACACAATCCTCCCAACTGGACACGTGATCGGCACGCATCCCCCTCTCCCATAGAGAAAACGTCCTCCTCGCTCCTGCTCGTCATTGGTCATTCTGCGGGGTACTACCGTAATTCCAACACCTTCGATGCCCGTTTGGGTACCACAGCCCCTCAACTTGGTGTCCTCGTGATCCCCTCCAACTCTCGGCATGAAACTTCCCATCATTCGCGGGTCGCATCCCATGGAAAGATGGGCCCAAGCGGGTTCTGAGTTTCAAACTCGCGATGTATGCGATTTGTAGGATTAATCTAAAGAAGCCGTTGGAGAGGATCCTCACCGAAACAGGGCTTCGTCAAATACGCCCCTTCTAATCCGACGCAGGGTGGGCGTGTGAGCGAGCGAGTGAGCGCGAGATAGACGAGCGTCGAGAAGAACGACAGAGAGAGGTTGGAGGTGAGGAACAAAGAGAGTTCTCGCATCTGCTCTCAAATTCAGCCTTCGATTCGACGAGGAATTCGTATCCGGAGCAGGAGATTGCGCGCCCGTTCGTGAGATTCGTCGGAGCTAGGGTTTACTGGGCGGAAGGGAAGGCGCTTCCGGTCATCTTTAAGCGTCGATGAGAGCCAGAAGATACGGGTGGGATTTCGGCTCCGGACGCTGAAGGAGCAACATTTTGTCTCCGGATGGAGGGTGGTGGAAGCTTAGCCGCTCTGCCTTTGGTACGTACCTGGCTTCTGTCGTTTTAGTATTGATTCGTTAGGTTTGCTGATGATAGGTGAGTATATCGGTTAGGGTGCGTTTTCGGTGGCATAATAGAGTTAAGTCATTTGTGCACTCGAATTGATCCGTCTTCTGCGGGAATTTTTATCTTGCTGCCTTTTTTGTTCTATGGTTCCTGAAAGTTGGACCTTTGCTGCCAATTTTGCACATTGGTCTTACTTCAGTGTTTTTTTTCAGTGCACTCTCTCGCGCCATCAATATCGTTTTGGAATTTTCTTGTCTGTTTCTACTCGCCATTCATGTCAATGAAATTTGTTCGCCATAGTTTCTGTGTATCTTGGATGCTGGCATTGTCTTTGAATCATAGGTACCCCTTTTGTATGTCGTACGCTTGATCCAATATGACCACGCTGAATCATATCCAAAAACAACTCTTTTAAGGGAAATGATGTTTGAATAAGCATGCTGTCTCATTCTTTCCAAAAATCAGTTCTTTTCTGAGGGACAACATTGAATACAATTATGTTAATTGGTGAGTTTATTTTCGCGTCAATTATGCCTTGGTTGCTACTTGCAAGCAATCTTGTAATCCTGTTTAACTTCTTAAATTTATTTGTCTGTGCATATCCTGACACGTTCTGTTGGATAATTGAGTTGCTTATCTGCAGTGGATTATCCTTAACGTCTGCTAATATTCCTTGAAATCATATTTGCTTAGAATAACGGGACTACCACTGTCTCTTTAATTCCGAATAACACTTCTTAAATATCCCTCAGAATATATATCTTATGACGAAATGAAAATGTGCTGTAATCCTAACCTCAATCAATATAAGATTTCAATTAACCAAGATCGTAATTCATTTCAACTAAAATTTAGTGTGTTCCAATGCTTTTATGCTAAATTGTTAGTGTATGATGTGTTTCTCTAGATTCATTGTTAGTAGTTGTATAGTTTGATCTGAAATTCTGTAAATTTTAGAGAGCGTTTGGTTTCTATTTTCATTTTCTGAAAAATGCACGTTTTTCCTTTTCATAGAAAATGACTTTTAGATATTCTCTATTTTCCCATAAAATAATATCTGCCTTTCTAGAAAACAAATATGGAAATTGCCAACCAAACAATATTTTTTGTTTTCTCAAAAAATGAAAATAGAAAATTTACAAACCAAATGCTGCCTTAGCTTGTTGGATAAGATTTTCTTTTAAAGTTTAGCTTGCAGGAAAGTTTTTTATTAGTGTGGAATGATGATTCAAGGCTAATCTTACTATGGGACACGGGATGGTTGCAGCTAACTCCAGATACTTTTTCTTATAATTGGAATCTTCCTATACATTTTTTTTTGTCAGGAATAATGTTCCCTTCATCTTCCATTTTTAGCTTGGCTTCCTTGTCCTACTAGAATGCCTTGGTAGGTTATAAAGGATATTTAATGTGTTCACATACCGTGATTCATATTACTGTTGTAAATTTTTTGTGATAATAATGTTGAATGTGAATGTTGCAACATCATATGAGTGTGATATAGCATTTTAATGTTTGGTTACAAATTTTTTTTTTGCTAAACATGAAGCTAGTTGCCAAGGAGGGATTTTAATTCCAGTTCTGAAACTGTTAGATAAATGGAGGGATAATATATTTTTGCCCTGGTTCCTAGGTTTCACATCATTGTTAACTCTATATGTGTGTGCGCACACGTCCTTGCGTCTGCACGTGTGTCTTATGCTTGTTTCTATTTCTTCAATTATTTCCATACACCCTCATTTAAAATGGCTATACTACTTATATTCTCATACTCTTAACTTCCATCTTCGTGTATGTGTGTTTACACGTTTAAATTTATTTTTATTTTTTATCCTGTGAATATGGCCTTGGATTTATAATAAACACGCTAGATCATTGCAGGGGTTTATCCATGGATTGTGATGATAGTGACTTTCAGAGCCAGAACTTTCATCTAATTGGAGAGGATAATGATGGGTTTCCCCAAAGCTTACAGTCATATGATCCTCCAAAATTTGATATTGACGATCATTTTCAATCTCATTTAAGGTTTGATAGTTTAGCTGAATCACGACTTTTTCTTGGCATTCAAGGTGAAGAAAACAATTGGATTGAAGAGTTCTCTCCTAGACATAGTACTGCAGAATTTGGCTCAAGTGCCTTGCAGACTTGTTCCATTGCTGGGAACGACGTTTGGTCTGATACTCCATCTGAATTTCCGCGGATGCCAGTAAAATCTATTGGAGATAATGAGGTAAACACACAAAACATGAATACAGAGTCAGAAATACATCCAAAAGAAGACTCTGCTAAAAATATTCTGGGGTTGAGTGATGATATAGCTAGAACCAACCAGCATGGAGTTTCACTTCAAACTCCCATTTGTGAAAATTCTGATTCTGTCTCGAATATAAATTTATCTGACCAAAAGTATCATGCTGTTGGGGAGGTGGTTGACTCAGAATTCACTGCTAATGTAGAATTAACTTCTTCATCAGTTGAGGTACCTAAAGTATGTTTGGTTTCTGGCGAGCTTCTTGAGGTGGTTCAGAGCAAGGACCTATTGGATAATTCATCAGTGATTAGTTCATTTGATGACTGTGCTAGTGGTGTAAACAGAAGTCTTGACATGAGTGCAACTTCTGTTCCCAGCAACAGTCAGAATTGCTCCTTGGCTTTACTCACCGATACTGCAAGTACCGAAACAGGTAAACTGGGAAACTCATTATTAACAGAGCCAAAGAAGGAAGATTGCCATACCATTAATGTGAATAAGAACTCAGAATCTTCACAGTCTGAAAACAAGCAGAGTGAAACATTTTCTATTGTACATGGTGAACACAGACTGAATGAACACAGTTCTCTGGACCAGGCTCTCAATAATGATGTTTGTGCTGTTAAGGATTCTTCAGGAATGGTTCCACCGATAGATTCTCTGGTGTTGGAAAATGAAGGGTCTCATGATACTGTGGTCTCAGAGAACTCTGATGGACTGCTGCAAGCTATTGCTTACCAAGTGAAATCTTTGAACAAAGACTTGAAGGCAGAGGATAAAAGATCAACTAATACTGCTCAGTTACCATCTTTGACAAAGGATGCTGGAGAGAATTTTGTTGACGCTGTCACTGAGAAGAGAACTGAGCTTTCTGATATAGCAGCAGGACTTATTACTTCTCCTGCTTTATTGCTTGAGGAAAGTCAACCATTTTGTTCTGGGGAACAGAGAGATCTTGATACGTCCAAAAGAGTAATTGGTGACAAAAAATGGAAGATAGACTTTTCATCTACAATACACACTGAAATAACTGCAGTTGAAGATGATCCTGGTTCACAGATTCATACTTTAACTACCCATAACTCGGATATTTTGCAGAGAGCAAAGAATGTTGACAATAAATCCTTAAAAGATTTTACTGAAAAGTTGGATGCCTCAGAACAAACTGTTGCCAATCAACCTTCTGCTTTACTGGAGGGTGCAGAAAATATGATCTCTTCCTCTCATGAGGAAGTAGATCCAATATCTGAGACTGCTTGTTTGGTTGCTGAATCAACTGTCGATAACATTAGTCATTTAGAGGAAAAGGATAAATCTACCCAATCAGTCGGTTCAAATGACAATAAACTTAAGGATCACTCTCTCATTACTGAGATTACACAATTATTGTCATCTGAAACACAGGACCATGGTGTGTTGATGGATAGTGATGAGACATCAATCAAGGACCAAGCAGGTAACACATTTGTATGGTATTTTTTGCTCTAATCTTATATTTTAAATTTTAATCAGGAAAAAAAGAAGACATTTGAGCTTATGCCTGTGTTATCCTGTATCTATTCCTCGTTCAGAAGTTATTAATTTTCTTTCCTTGAGCAATTCAGAGAATACCCAGCTGCTACACTCTGAGGTTGAAGTGATAATAGAAGAGAAACAAATCATATTGTCATCCTCTCCTGATTCACATTCAGATGGGAAAGATGCACAGGCCACTTCCTTGTCAGATGTGAATTTTGGCACTAACAGTGAGAAAGTAGGAGGATCCCATGTGATGGCTGATTCAGATGCGAAGGGCCCATCAGTTGAGATTTTTTCTGATAAACAGGGTACCTTATCTGCTAACATGTTGTGATATTTTCTGTTAGTTAATTTCAACTTCTGAAGAGGATCCCACTTCTAATTCAAACTTAAACATTTAAATTACTCTGGATTCTTAAGAATACCCTTTATGTTCATCTATAGCTACATTCTGTTATCATTTGCATGATGGAATTAGATTATTTGAGCTTTGAGTCTGTATAATATTTATATGATTTATAATTATACTTCTCACAAGGCATAAAGGGGTGATATCATACTGTATCATTTTAATTCAAATGCCTTTCTCCAGTATCAGAGTTTTTTTTTCGTGGTTTCACTTTTCAAACCAAAAAGGTTCCACAGGATTTTAAGTTGGAACAAGTATACAAACATGTTGTTGGGTGCCAATTCTCTAGCTGAGTCTTGTTTTCATGAAAGTATAACTTCCCCTGCTCAATCATGTTGGTAATTTTGGCGGGGGTGCTGGGGGCGAGCGTATGCCACAATGTTGGTAATTTTGGTTAAATTCCCTTTCATATGATTAGAGTTGGCTTCACATGATTTGGATTCTGATTGAAAATAACCTAAGACCCATGTTTCTGATGTATACAAGTTGAATATATTCGACATGCGAGGTTTCTGCTTGATGGGAAATGATTTGGAGTTTATTTTTGGAATACCATATTGCATGTTGTGTAGCTAATGTCTCTCCTCACTAGTTATAAGGTTTTGTGGTGAGATTTCTAAACCTTATAGCAAATGTCCATACAGATGATGTGTACATTGTTTTTAACAGAAACTAGCAAAAATGATGAAGTTCAGGTGGCTTTTTCAGCTGGGGCATTTTCTCTTTCCACTTGCAAAAGCACAGAGCAAGAAGATGCAAATTTATCTCCAACAAATCATTTTGACAAGCCAAAACATACTGATATAGAATGTGAGTATACTTCTCATTATCTCTGTTGTCGGTAGAGATTCTTTTTTTAGCTTACTTCACATGGATTGTCTAGACATACAGAAGATCTCTAACCTTGTATTAATATTAGATTGCTCAAATGGAAGAGTTAAAATATTAGTTTATTGCTCTGTAAAGTATCTCTAGAATCCTTTGAATTTGGAAATACATGTATCTGTTAGAAATTCTGCCTGTGTATGCAACATGACATTTTATCAACAGTCAACCATCAGAACTTCTTTTTGGTTCTTTTATGTTGTATTATTCATGTTTAGTTACACATATATTGTGATGCCATCTAGTTAGGTCATTAATACGTTATCTTCTGAAATGGTTCTCAGTTGATTGCCCTACAGAGAGTTTCTACAATCCTTCAAATTTTCACACATACATAAATGTCGTTACTGTACAACATTCAATAGTCAACACCATTAGCATGTTTCATGTGGTTATAGCATGTCTTTTGTGTGATCTAGTTATTTAGTTACTCAATAAGTTATAATGCCATATTGTTAGATCAACTGTCTATCTTTCTAAAAAGGTCAGATGAGTGAAGTTCACATAATATCTTTTCTTTGTTGTTGTTTTGACACAATATTACATAATAACAATAATCTTTTGCATGTTATCATGCTATAGCCTTGTAGATGCTCATATTACTTCATACATGCACGTAGATATGCAATTTAGTATGCTCCATTGAAAGGCAGTGTTTGCTATCCAAAAATGTATTTGCAGTTGATACGTCAAATATTGGTACAAATGCCCTTTCTCAGTTACCTTTGCCTGAAGGTAATCTAGAGTCCTCCTTTGATCCTCAAGGTGGAAAGGCAAGTTCATATAATACAAATTGTGGTTCACCTACTGTTATTAGTTGCAAAGAATGGATCCTTGAGGAAAGGAATAGCACACAGTATAGAGAAAGGAATAGTATGTTGCAAAATTTTGCAGGCCCTTCTTTAGAGGCACCAAAGTTTGATATCTTTAACGGCACTGTTCAAGATCCCAAAATGAGTACTTTAGGTGATGATGGAAACTTCACGTTCATAGTACCCCTACGTAAAAATGATACCCCAGAAGACTGCAACAAGGCTCGGGAATTTGCCAATACGACTCAGCTCTTAGAACAGTCTCAGGTGGCCATTTAAAACCACACACTTTTGAATTTCCATTTCAAGTCGCTGCAGTTGGTAAGATCTACAACTAATTCTAGCTTCTTTTTCTCGTGTGTAGATTTCTGCAGAAATTTCTCAGGAACATTCAAGTGACACTGTAAAAGAAACTACTATCAATCCAAGCATGAGTGTGGAAAACAAAAGGAATCAAGCATCTGCTCGTGCATCTAAGAAGGCCGGCATTTCAAAAGGGGATGCAAATGAGAAGTCACAAGAAAAACATTCTAAAGGAAGCAAAAGGACACCGCGTAGTACATCTAGTAGAACCTTAAGAAACAAAATAAGCAAAGAAGATGTGCAGCAATGTCTGCATGTTGATACCAATACTATGAAATCTTCCTGTTCTCCAAATGTCCTAACATCTAATCTGCCGGATATGAGCACATCAGCTACTCCACTATTTCATCAGCCTTTCACAGATTTACAGCAAGTACAATTGCGTGCTCAGATTTTTGTTTATGGATCTCTCATGTGAGTTGCAGATGCTTCATTATCATTTGTTTCTTTATTATTTAAGTATCCTATACTTTATTATTTGATTTAGCTAATTATATTTGTATTATTTTACTTATTTCAGACAAGGAGTCCTGCCAGATGAGGCTTGCATGTTACCAGCCTTCGGAGGAACTGGTTAGTGTTCTAAAACATTTATAAATCTTTCTTATTCATTTTTGACTGATGTGAACTTTCTTGCCGTCTTAGATGGAGGAAGGAGCTTATGGGATAAAACATGGCGTGTTGCTTCAGAAAGGTTTCATAACAAGAAATCACTGACTAGCAGTTCAGGTACCATTTACTTTCTCATTCATGTGGTTTTCAATTGCATCATTATAAGTTAAAAGTTTTTGACAAAATTGTTACTATTTTGACTTCAGAACAAGGTGTCAGCTGCAGCCCTCTCTCAAGCAAGGCTCTTAATTCCTCTGCTGGTAGGAGGGACAGCAAGACCCCAATTGCAGCGACAAAAAGTTCCATTGTTTCTTTCCAATCACCATTCCAGAATTCATCTAAGGATGTTTTACCCTCGAATATCACAAGAGGCACCTACTTAGAATCCAATCAATCTTCCCTTCCTCTAAGTTCATATCAGACTTCGCAGATGAGGCAGTACTTGACCAACTCTACATCTTGGTTTTCTCCGAGTCCTCATCATGCTTCGTGGGTTGTTCCATCACAAGGTTCACCTTTTGATTCAACTGCACATCATTCTTCTGCAATAGCTTCTGAAACATCTCAAGTAACACCTGCAAGAGACACTTCTAAATTTCGTGCAGCAAATTTGCAGCTTACCTCTTCAAGTGCTTTGCTGCCTCGTCAAGATACTCCAAGTATTTCTGCAGTATTGTCAAGTGAGATTCAAAATAAGGAAGCTACTCCTGTAGGAAATAAAAGCACCTCTACTAGGGAGAAGTCCAGAAAGAGGAAAAAGATTTCTTCATTGGAGGAGCCTCTGTTGAATATTTCTACTCCCCAACCTCAACTAGATTCTGCTTCTGCCACTTATGTCACTAGTAATCTACCTAGTTCTTCATCCCTTCCTCGATTGTCTAGTTCTCTAAGTCCTAGTACATCTGTTGGTTTTATTTCAACTACATCTCAAGCACCAGCTGCCCCTCACTACCAAATATTGGGGAATAGTTCTCAACAGAATATCTTCTCAAAAGAGACCTGTACTCATATTGAGCAGTCAAAGGTGCAAGCTGACATTGCTTCTGCTTCTGCTGCTGCTGCTATTAAGCACAGCCAAACTATTTGGGAACAGATGACTGCTCAAAAATCAGTCCTTCCATTGGAGGTTGAAGGGAAGCTTGTCTCTGCAGCTGTTGCTGCTGCAGCAGCTGCTTCTGTAGCAAAGGCAGCTGCAGAAGTTGCTAAGGTTGCATCCGAGGCTACAATGCAGGCTAAGATGATGGCAGATGAGGCAGTTAATTCTTCATATGCTGAAAATGATACTCAAAGCACTGAAAGTAGCCTTGATATTGGAAAAAGTTTGCTTACCTCTTCAGGTAAGGACAACATTAATGGTCTTTCAGTCATTTCTGCAGCACGAGAGGCTACAAGGAGGAGGGTAGAAGCATCCTCTGCAGCCATGAAGCGGGCTGAGAACTTGGATGCCATACTAAAAGCTGCAGAAATGGCAGCAGAGGCTGTGTCCCAAGTTGGAACCATCATTGCAATGGGGGACCCCCTACCATTCTCAATAAGTGAAATAGTAGAAGCTGGACCTGATGTTTACTGGAAACGACATCGTAAGACTAAAATTGGGGCTGAATCAAATTTACTGCCCAAGAAGAATTTAGGTCTGCATATAGCAAGTGACCATGAGTTATACACAGAACAACAAGCTGAATTGCTATCAGATCATAATAAGATAAAAGATTCTATCATTGAAAGGTCTCCTGGTAATCTGAAGTCCATATCATCAGAAGAACATTATGAAGGTGAGCTACTTGTGAACTTTCACAAAGTATTGCAATTGTTTGGGGCATATTTTTTTACTTGTTTAGATTCACCTATGTAACAACAACAATCAAGCCCTATCCCACTAGGTGGGGTCGGATAAAAATAGTTTAATGGATCCATTTATTGAACATTTGCCATAGTTTTAATAATGGTTGGCAACCTAATGCAACTCTCCTCCTTTATCCGGGTTTGGGACCGGTCATGACTGGCTCGTCTTGTTTAGATTCACCTATATATTGATTTATATGGGCTTGTCAGGGCATGAGTTACAAGGCAGAGAAAAGATTGTTTCAACCGGAAGAGGTCCTACACAAGGAAGTACCATTCAGACAGGCTCCCATGTTGAGGTACAAATTCTGGGAAAGAATCTTCCAAGCTGGGAATGTTTAGATTATCGACTTATTTTCTCTATTTTTTTAATATTAAAAATATTTAATATCTCTATTAAATAAGAGCTTCAAATCGTCTCATTTCTTCTCATGTATTGACTCTGATATTTATAAATTGGTCAAAATGTGATGTTCATGGTGGCTTTCAAGTTAAGGAATGGATCTGTTTTACTTTAAACCCTCAAATAGTTTACCCTATTGGTTACTTCCTATTGACATATGCAAGCTGGAAGGTTCATAAAACCTCAAATGGAAGCTTGTTTTTGGTGAATTGGAAAATTATTTATTTAAGAAATTGGATTTATCCTTCTTGTTGACACCAATACATTGTTAATAACCTTAGCTTGAATTCAGCACGATGAGCTGTTTATGATGAAAAATGTCATTATGCATTGGAATAACATTCAAATCAGATGATATTGTTAGCTTGATAGGGTTCCTTTGGAGTATTAAGTTGTCAGTACACACGTGAAGTATCATTTTTTTTTTTTGGTAGCATGCATGTGCTCTAAATTATCAGCCCACCTTGCATGTTTAACAGTCCCTGAGTCTCTAGCTTTTTAAAAAGATATTAAAAAAACCTAATACCTCTATTTAATAAGATCTTCAAATTATCTCATTTCTTCTCTTGTATTGGCTCTGAGACTCATATGTTGGTCAAAGTATGGTTTTAGTATTGTGGATTTCAAGATAAGGAATGGACTATTTTACCTCACAAACGCCCAAATAGCTAACTCTTTTGTTTACTTCCTACTGATATATGGAAGCTGGAAGATTTATAATGCCTCAAATTGAAGCTTGTTTTTGGTGACTTGGCAGATTGTTTATTGAATAAATTGGACTTATTGTTGTAATTAAGTCAGAGGTATTGTTAATCACCATAATTTGAATTTAACACAATTAACTGTTTATCAGATTGCTTGATCGCTAATCTAACTGCCAATCTTGTTTAGCAGTCCTCAAGTATTAGATTAGGATTAGGTGGTACAACCACTGACATTGCCTGCATGTCTGTCTTCTTGAAACCTGGATTTTACAGATGTAACCTACTTTAAGATGAGATTTACTTTGTTGAAGCTACCTTTTTTGAAAATACATTTCCATTTTTTTAAAAAACACTGGACCAAATACTTCAGGTTGTAGCTGATGAAGGTGGTCTTCAAAGAGCATGGTTTTCTGCATTTGTCCTTGATATCAAAGATGGTAAAGCATATGTGCAGTACAAGGATCTTCCTTCTGATGAAGGTAAAGGATTGCTACTTGTGAAACTGAAGAAGCCTAATTATTGATATAATATTTTTGAATTATCAAACTGGTCACTCTAGTATCTAAAACGTTACTTTTTTTTACCATCACCATCCACATGAAAAAAAATCTAGATACACCTGGTTTATAAAAGAAAGGAAATTTAGTTTTGAGTATAATTTAGAGTATCTGATGATAATCTTTAAGTTTTATTTGACAGTAAAAACTTTTTTTAGTAATTAAAGCTCGTATTTCAATAACTCCAATTCAGGTAATGAGAAGCTCAAGGAGTGGATACCACTTGAATCCAAAGGTGACCAACCTCCCAGGATACGTGCAGCACATAACATAATGGTAGGTATACCAGAGGGAACAAGGAAGCGGAGGAGAGGGACTCTAAGTAATTTCAATTGGGCAGTCGGTGACAGGGTAGATGCATGGATGTGTGATCGGTGAGCTTAATTTATATTTCATTTTATTTTTTTATTTAGAAAAATTGCTAATTTAAATGTTTATTCATTAAAATATCCACATCAATAATCCATATTAGTCTTTAACTTTTGAGCCAGCTGCATGGTTCTTAGCCCTCCATTGAAAGTATCATAGCAAATATTTATAGTGTTGTTGATATCTCAACCAACTACTGTTCTGTGCCCTACTTGTGCAATTGCCAACTATTATATGAAATGAACATATGCTTTAACTAAATATCATTGCTGAGCAGTTTTCCCATATAAACTGCAAAGAGACGTTGCAGACATGGTGGAGACTTTTCCTTTGATTTTGACTTTCTTTGGTTTACTTTTCTCCGTGCTTAATAGTTCACCTACCAGGTCTTTATGAGTACTACTAAATCTATTTTTGATCTAGTCGTTCCTAGTGCTGCTTTGTCATATATGGCAATCATGAAGTAACTGTGTGTGCTTGTTGTACATTCAGTTGGTGGGAAGGTGTTGTCACTGATAAGAATCCAGATGATGAAACCAAATTAACTGTACACTTTTCAGGTATGTTTGTATGTCAATTGTGATGTTTTCCTTCCTTTTTCTTTTGGTTGAATCCACTTGCTTATAAAGAAGGCAACATATATCATTTAATAGTGTAATGATACATGGTGGCACTCTGGTAAGGGTTGGTTAGTTATAAACAAACCCATATTTCAAATATCAGTTACTAAGTAATTGTTAAGGATGTAAAATACATAAATTGATCTCTTTTCTACTGATTCAAAATTTTAAAACAAGTGGTTAGTCAATCATCTTTTAAAGGATATTGGAGAAGAGTAGGATAATATCAGAGCAAAGTAAGAGGTCGACATTTTAAGTTCTATCTAAAAATCTCATCAATTAATGTGTTTATGCAAAGCTGAAGTATATCCATCCAAATACAAAAGGAGAGTGCTAAATATATAAATATATAAATTTGTCCCTTTCTAAGAGCTTGAGATTTTGGAATAAGTAATAGCTAATTGACTTTAACAGTAAATAAATTAATTTATGAATTCTTATACTGATTCACAAGTCTTGCTGTTAAATAAAAAAATTTAGTTGTTACTTAATGAAGCACTTAGCTGTAACTTAAGCCTGAATTTCATGTGGAGTGTGGACCATTGCCTTGATAGCTGATACATTTTGATCAGCATAAGTGGTTCTAAATGGCTGTATACATATGTAAGTACCCTTGTGTTCCACGGAGCGCTTTCCAAGTAATTCTGCACTGGGATCCATGGGTTTCTTTTCCTTAGTTTTTCTATGTTACTGGGCTACAACAAGGTACATTGGCATCTGTCCATATATTGGAACACTACATAAAAATTCCTGTTACTTAAATGACATTTATGCACTTCCAATTCATTCTGCGATTGGTTGTTGAATCTTTATTATTCTTTAATATTTATCTGAACTAGTGCATTTATTTAATCATCCTTGTCTATTATTCTAACTGCAATTTCCATATCTTAGTGATTTTTAGAAAAAGAATTTACATACATGCGTGCTATAATTTATACATTTGTTTGCTACTCGTCGTTTCTCTTCTCTCTCTTTGATTGGCCATTTGGATCTGGCTATTCTGTTCACTGTTTACTGCAGGGGCCGATTTGTCAGTTGTACGAGCTTGGAACTTACGGCCGTCACTTATTTGGGAAGATGGTCAATGGATAGAATGGTCTCGCGCGAAAGAAAAGGTTGCTCTTGAAACGTATGAGGTATTTTCTTTTAACCTTTATTAGCAATACCTTCTCTTTGTTTTTTTCCCTTTTCCTTTTATTCCACTGCCAGCTTCTAAGCATTTGCACTCCTTTAAGTTTGTCTGATTTTTTTTTTTTTTTTTTTTTTTTTTTGAGACAACGAGATCTGCTCCCATGGCATGGCGGGTCTGACACAGATTAGTTGGTCAATAGTCGATCCATTTAACACGGGATAAAGATTTGATTATTATTATGGTTCACTTTTCAGTCAACCAATTTAGCATTTTTTTTCAGGGCCTCAACGGTTGCAAGGTCAACGCCTCCCACATTCGCCGCCGCTCTTGATGTTTGTGTGCAATGCAGCTTGAGCTTGAGTTTGATCCTGAGCCTCTTGGATTGCATAACAAATCTACACTGGTATGCATGAACACACAGGAGCTGTGCTTGCTGAGGCTTGATAGAGGTTGGATCCTGCTAAGCATATATAGGATCAAACAAGCAAGGTCATCCATAATTCGTCTCAATTTAAGTTGTGCCCAATATAGATAGCCTAATAGAGGTCGGGCTATGCCAGACTAGAACTAACGTAGGCGTTGTGCCTGCCGAGGCTTGATAGAGGTTGGATCACGCTAAGCGTTGGATCAAACAAGCCGAGTTATACAGAATTCGTCTCAATTTAAGTTGTTTCCAATATAGTCCAGTGAGAGTTAGGCTATATCACACTCGACTCATTTTAGCACTATTAGCATCAACCCTTGATTTTGTGTCTTTAAGTGGCTGCCACGGGCGATGCCTCAGTGTGGAACTACAACTTTCTTATTTTCCATCTCACAATGCAACGAGGACAGATGCCCTAAAGTAATCCACCTCTCAAATTGAGTGTCTTAGGATACCAACAATAACAGGTAGTGTTCCTACCCAACTCAATTGAGCAAAAACAAGCGTGCTACGCTAAAATCAAATGACATGGAGGTTCCAATCGCCTAAGAAGAAGACTAGGAAGAGATGAAGGGATAGCCTTGACCACAAGGTTCAAAGAATGTGCCAATGAAGAGGAGAAAGGGAAAAAGAGTACAATCTTGATGAGTGAAATGTTGAAGATCAAGAAGTCACAGAGGGCTTTGACCCCTCTTCATCATTAATCCATCTAAACTTTGAAGGAAAAAAAGAGCACTATTGTTAAGTGTCTAAACCCTAAACTCTCAAACCCCAAATAAGCGAATTCAAAGTTACATTCTCCTATGAGGCAATAGAAACCCTTTTCTAGGTTACATCCATAGCTACGAAGCATCAACTAATTCTACTAACCATCTGATGAATTACAGATAGTCGACAACAGAAGATTCCTATTATATAACAAGATAGTATGACAAATATATAAGATAATATTGACAGACTTGAGTCTCAAAATTCAACGTTATTTTCAAGCATTTGTAAACAAAATGACTTGAATGCAAACATAAAAAATTCTCACCTAGATAATATTTCTTGCAAGACAACTTAATGTGAAAGAAATTCAATACAATACAAAGAGGTGGACAACACTTGCTCAGAGCAATTGAGATAAATCCTCATCTTTCAGAGGCAACTTTCTGTTTCTTAAGCATGCGATAGCCACCAACAACACAGGCATGGTCCCTTTCAAATGGTTCCAAAGTGACTTGCTCTGAAGGTTTGAATTGTTCTGCCTGGAGCTTTTTCACTTCCTGGGCAAAAACAGCCTCGGAAGGAACAGTGGAGTCAATGCAGTTGGCCTGTGACAGGGAGCACGCAGACAGTATACAGTGAGTACTGAAATAAACGACAACCTAGATATGAAGTATATAGATGAAAGGAAAATCTAGGCTACCTTAATTGAAATCACAAAATGTCCACCATTCTTCAAGAAGTATGAAGCATTCAGAGCCAAGATTCTTGCCTGCAAGAATACTAGAGCCAATGAAAAGCTTAAAAGAATCAAGTTTAAAAAGCTAATATCGCACCTCGAATGGATAATACATTTTGTCGTCTAGTTTTTCCTTAACCATGGGTTGCTTCTCACCCATCAACACAGTCAAGAATAATCAGTAAATTCCTTGACAATTCACTTAGCTACATAGACTGGGAAGAGACGCTAAATACAAGAGTTGCTTTGGTAGTTGAAAAGTTTATGGACCGCTCATATTATTGGAGTGGTGAAGGGGTATAATAGTGGAAATAATTCCCCAAACATAACAATACGGAAGTAACTTTACCAATGAGTTTCTTGTAACCAAAAGCAGACAGCAATCATTTCAACTAGAAAAGTTCATTTACAAATACTATTTATGCTAATCATCTTACCATTCAACAAAGAAAAACAAGAAAACTTATTGAAATAAAAGAAAAATAAAGTAGATTCACATAAAATGTATAATGAGAGCAATCACAAGTAATATTTAAGCCACCACAAATCAACCAATCAGACAAAGAAAGAAACAGCACAAGAAATTTTATGGAATAAAAGGAAAATAATGCTAATCATATCAAGAGTCCCTTAAGATGTAATATATTATGAAGCATAAATATTAAATGAAATCTGCCAAAAACTGCAATGAGCATAAAATTTAAAATGAAAACAACCAAAAAACTGCAATGTGCATACAAGGCACTAGAGTAAATGTGCATCAGAAACTCGAATCTGCATCATCCATGATGTCCTGAAGGGGAATCCGAGTAACTTCATCATATGCATGGAACTTCTAAATCAAAATTGAAACCAATCTTGGAAAAATCAACATTTAATATCAAAACAAAAGCTTCTTCATTTTAATACAAAATTGTAGATTGCAACATGTCCAAATTTCTGTGTAGTTAAAAAGTTGATGACTGAAATAAAATAATGGCATATAGCCCATGATAACTCAAAATGATATGCTGAAGGATGTAAATAACTTGAACAAAGTCAATAACTTGATCGCAAAAAAATAAAAAAATAAAAGACTGACATTGGAATAATTTGTCCACTCATATGCATCAAAAACTCAAATCTGCATCATCCATGTTGTCTTAAAGGGGAATCTGAGTAAATTCAACTTATGCATGAAATTTTATATCAAAGACTAAATAAATCTTCAAGAAAAAAAAAATTCAAAGTACATTGAAACAAAAGCTTCCAAATATTAAGATGAATATCATAAATTCTTGCATGTTCAAATCTGATGTTGAGTTAGTGTCGCCCACCAAAATAAGATGAATGAGAGTCCATAATAACTCAAAAGTAACAAAATTCAAGGATATCAATCACTTCAACAAATCAAAATCATTTTATTGATGCATCATAAAAAAATGCCACTAGCACAATAAGCAAAAAAAAGAAAACAATTTCCCAGGAATAATGAGGAATAATGCTTCAACTCCAATTGAAGACTAATTATATACAATTCATATACACCTCAAAACTTTCCAAATTAAAAATTATATTGGGATCAAGGCAAATGGCATGTTGAACTACACGGATCTAGTGCTAAAATCCTTACCTGATCAGGCTGAGCCACATCCGAAAAAATAACATCCACCATGCCAACCAACATCCTATATCTAGCAGGATGTCTAGCATCCTCTATTATGGGAATCACATTAGTACGCTTTTTGGCCATATTTACAAGATCTCTACCACTTC
>JBBMJZ010208388.1:0-19688 GCA_037833815.1 Zingiber zerumbet
ATTCGTGAGAAGCGTCCTGATAACGTCTGGTTAGCAGCAGAGGGTGTCTATCTTCCAGTCAACAATAGCAAGTAATATGTAAGTTCTCGAGCTTTGCATTATATGTTCGACTTCTCTGTAATATTTGTAGTAACCAGATTATTTCGAAGAGACTTATTCATACAACCAGCTGCAAATTTCTATTCTTTTCATGCCATAAAATTAAACTATACGGAAACTGTAATTCACAATTAAAAATTGCTCAAGCCGGTGGCACAACTTGAATTTTTAAAGATTCCCAACCCGTCTATGGTGGAGTTAATTATGTCCCGGAAAGCAAAGGCATCTTACTCTTCAGTACCTATCTGATTGAGTAAAAGATGTCTCCACGGCTGCTTAGTTGGTTAAAGGGTGGCATCCTTACTATAATTGGATTAGGGATTCATTTTCCGGCAGATGTATATCCTCGGGAATAAAAAAAATCTTTCCACTGTCTAACCATTCGGCGATCGGCTATAACGAGTGGTTACCTATCTGATTGAGTAAAAGATGTCTCCACGGCTGCTTAGTTGGTTAAAAGGTGGCATCCTTACTATAATTGAATTAGGGATTCATTTCCGGCAGATGTATATCCTCGGGAATAAAAAAAATCTTTTCACTGTCTAACCATTCGGCGATCGGCTATAACGAGTGGTTTGATCATTCTTTCTCACACATGAGATTTGATTAGCCCAAATAAAGTAGGAAAAACATTAAAAAAAAATTGCATAGAAATATTACATGTAGTTCTTAATGTGTTTCTTGGATGTGAACAGTATTTAAAAAATCGACTTAGGAGGCGGCCGCCTAGGCACTAGGCATCCGCTAGATGTATTGAAAACATTTTACTCAGTCAACTTAGGCCGCCATGACATTTAGGCGGGATTAGGTGACCCTAGGTGCTGACTAATCGGTCGTATCATCTAGGCGTCGTAGAAATAGTATAAAGTTTTCATGATTTATTTTAATTTGGGCTTTTAAATTTAATACTCAATTAAAAAAAAATTAAAATGTAACCCTGAGTTTGTGTCCAAGATGACATTGAGTTTATGTCCAACAAAAAATAAATTGTTAAAAATTATGGAGGATAAGAAGTAGAATAAATTTGTAAAATTTTATTAGTTTTATAATTTTGAACTCATTTTAAATTTGATGTTGTTACGTTGGATTTATAAAATGTAATTTATTATTTAATTTATGTTGATACTGTGAAATTCATCTTGTGGTGTTTAGTCCCTACTTAGGTGTTAGGCGCTAGACCAGCCTGATTAACGCTTAATAAATTATAGAACCTTGGATGTGAGTGGTAATTCGGGAAGATCTCCCACCCTTCTCTGAAAAGGATCGGCTTCTCGTTAAGCATTTTCATCCTCCCCGGCACACGTTCTTCCGGAAGTAAGCAGCACAGGCCAAGGCGGAAACTGAAACAAGTAAACCTAGTGATGGAGAATGATTGCTAACATCAAAAGGACGGAGTGTGATGCATCGACAAGGATTTATACTGAGAAGCAGCATGAGAAGGAGCTGCGTAATGCGTTCCAATAGGAATTTTAAAAGAAAGAAAAAATAATAATAAAAAAGGAGAAATTTGCCAATTAAAATTTTCTTATTTAGAAAAAAAAGAAACAAACAATTACGCAAGATTTTTTCCCCCTTCTGTTCTTATGAATTTGTATACAAATTACTTGCATATTTTAATAATAAAAATTATTTCAAAAACCAATTTTGAAAGAATTATAATTTTAATTAAAGAATATTTTAGTTGTCTGCTTAGGGTTAAGATTAAGAGACCGGGGAGGGCAAACATATTACTCATATTTGGTTGAATAAGCCACATTAGTAAAATAAGATTAGATGATTCAAATGATCAATTATGCTAAAAGGGCTTATGAATCACTAAGATCGTTGCATCTGGATGACGACAATATCACAATTTTTTTGTCGTTTCTTTTCCAAACTAATTAAATTTTGATTTTAGAAAGGGAGTAAAAACAAGGAGACTTGAAAAGGAGATCCTATCGATCCAGTTGTCGGCACGTGACCGGTCCCGGCGGATCACGTGTGAGACCAGACGTCTCTACCTCCGGCGTCACCGGAACCGTTGCTCACTCTCCGTATCGGCCGTGGGCAGTACACCACCCACGACTGCTGGTGGTGCTCCGGCGAGCTTTCCTCCTTCGGCTCCGCCGTTGGAGGCTCGCGCTTGTCCTTGTCCTCCTCGAGTTCCCGCTTCCTCCCGATCGTCCCCCCGAAGAGTCTCGGGCTCAGCCCCAGCCATGGAACCGCGCTCGTCGCCTCCTCCGCCTTCATCGCCGCATCCTCTTCCGTCGACGTCTCGTCCTCCAACTCGTCGTTCTCTTCTCCTTCCGCCCGAGCGGTCGGCATCAGCTCCAGCATCGTCGAGGGAAGAGACGCCGCCTCCCTGCCGACGCCGTCGCCCGCGTGCTTGGACACAAGGGCCGTGATATGGTTGCACAATCTCTTCATTTTGGCGAGTTTGCGGGAGAGCCGGGCGTTCTCTTTCCTTAGCCGATCGTTCTCCTCCATTAATTCAACCGAACCGCTAGGCCCAGATGACCCCGTAGGCGTCGTGGGCGACGGCCCGGGAGACGAGTTCGACAAGATGATCTGCTCATCCCCCGAGTTCTCCGGCGTCCTCGGCAGGTTTAACGAAACATCTACCTGGATCGGCGCCGCAACGACCGGAGCAGATGGCACGATTTTGCGGCGGTGGATGTCGCAAAGGAGGCGCTTTTCGCCTCTGCGGAAGCAATCGTTGGCGAACTCCCACCGATCAGCGACAATCTTTCGAAATCCCTATCAAAAAAAAAAAAAAAAAATCACTAAAAATTCAGGAATAGGAAACAGAGTAAAATATCGAACCTCGTGATCGGGAGACACCTACGTAAGTGTTGAGCTGGCGTACGAAGCTGGAGAAATTGTTGTGCTTGAAGTACTTTGGAAGCAGATCCCTCGCGAACTCCGCTGGACGCCACACCACGAACGTCGACCCGTCCTCGCCCCACGAGATCATGTCGTCCACCGACGGATCGTCCACCAGCTGATACGTCTTCGTCAGGAACGGCGTGAGCAGCGCCCTCTGCCCATCTGCGGCCGGGGGCAGAGTTTCCGCCACGCCGGAGAGCTTTTCGACGGCCGGAGGCACTCGGTTTGTAGTCGCCATCGCCGCCTGCTCGACGGAATGCTTCGGGGCTTCTGGATCCCTCTGGAAGAAAGAGGTACAGCGGAGGAAGGAATAAGAAAGAACTGGAAGGAAGTGTGGGACCCTCCTCCCCCAACCCAAAAGTTCTAGAATTTTCTCGCCTTCTTTTATATTCGATCATATTGCTGCCTTTTAGCGGATTGACAAGTGTACGGTTGAGATATGAACACGGGAAGGATTCTGAAGGGACACGTGTTGACAAGGGTGTCGTCGTAAACAAGTGCAATTTGGAGAGACAGCTTTACGGATCTTTTACACGAGCTTAAAATAGTGGCGTAAAATCATAACTCAGACAGGTTAGCAATCTGACATGAAACACATTTGTTGCTAAGAATTTACTGCTGCGAACAACATTTTGACTGTAATCATCCTATTGTTTTGTCCAATTGCCCCACCAAAATCGTAAAGTATGAACTTCGGAGAAAGAGAGCCTTAATTTTACACAAAATGCCCGGTTGGGTATTCTTGTTCGCTGCCGTTGTAGTCGTAATACAGCCGTTCGCCCTTCGTTATATCTCGATTCGCAATCAGAAGAACGCGAGACTCGCCATTCACGCTGAACCGGACACATTTGAGATTCTGTTTCTTCTTTCCGTCCCTGCTTGACAATGAACATAATCAGAGCATTAGACGCTGCTGCTGCTGCGCATGCAAGAAGAGGAATCGGTTAAAATTCAGTGGAATTTAAATGACCTTGTGTGGTTGTTGATGCCATTGATGAAGCGGGCAATGTTGCTTCGCTGATCAGGGCATATCACAAGGCTCTTTGAAGGATCCTTAGCTGAAAGCAATGTCATCATGCTATCACCATCGTCGTGTTCTCTATTCTTCAGGTAATCAACGTCGCCGACATACTCTGTTACGATGGTTAGGTCCCGGATGAACCTATCAGCCTCCACTGTGAATCTGTTGCAGGCAACGATGATGGACAGAGTTAAAGGTGGCATTCACAAAGATTGCAAACATAGAATATGATGCTTATGAGGAAGATGCTAACCCTTCAAGAGGATCATAAACCACCATCAGAGGAGGCCATTCTCCCTTCTCCATCATTTTCTTACACAGGTTCAAGGTTTCAGTGTCTTCCTTAGACAACACCTGCATTTATCATGCATCTTTTCAACTTAGTGGGAGGAAAGATTTGAAAAATAGAATTCATCAATCAAAGTCATAATTCATAGTTGATATGGTCAATCTTACATTGAATTTGAATCTATAATCTATGTGAATGGGATCGGAAGGAATCTAGGAATCCATTACCTGCATCCCTCCTTTCTCAGAGCAAGCGAAATTCGCCGACCTTGGAGCCATTCCGAGGCAGTAGGTGAGCTCATTGCTGAACACGGCCCCGGTGGCGGTTAAAGCGGTGGCCAGAGACGCCATCTGCTCCAGCCTCCGGTCCGGATCCTCACTAGGGTTGAAAGGTAGAAGTTTTCTCTTCTTCTTTGCCATTACCAATCCTCCTGACCGCTTCTTCCTCTTCCTGGACCCGAAATCTTCTGGTCCCGAGGACCGTTGTAACCGGAAGAAATCAACGATCTTGGTCTGGATCAGAGGGAATTCTGCAATCGAAACCGTCAGATCGACCGAGCGCGATGAAATATAGTGTCGGAGGTAGTAGATAAGAATAAATGACAAAAAAAAAAAAAAAAACTCACGCTTCGGTTTCCTGTCGGCGGAGCACAAGGGGCAGAACCAAAGGCCCTTAGGGACGCGAGCGAGGATGGGGCGGAGGCAGAAGGTGTGGAACCCTCGATCGCACTTGTCGCAGAGGAGGAGCTCGCCGTCGTTGTCGCCGGAGTGGCATTCCTCGCACAAGATGGTTTCGAAGCGGCTCGCCTTTGCGCAGGACGGAGGGGAGGTGTAGGGGGGAGCATGGGTCCGCCTCCTGAACGGGATTTCGGGAGCCATGCGAGGCGATGGGAATGGAAGGGGAGTGGACGAGAAGGCCCGGATGTATAACGGAGCGCAGAAAAATGGCGGGGACTATTGGTTTTGGCGCGCAGAATAGCGGTAACAGGTTGCAATTTGGCGCCAAGCTTTTCAGTTCTTTTCCCGCAAATAGAGAAAGGCTTCTTCCCCGTTAAATATTCTGAAATAAAATCTAATTCGAAAATATGATTCTCTAAGCTTAAAAATGACAATTCAATTAAATAATCAATTTCAATTTTAAATTTATAATTAAGTTTGCTAATTACCCTTTTTTTAGTTGTTGAAATTTGATAAATTTTTATTTAATAGTCTCTCCAATTCAGAGATTTTAGAATTTGACAATCTGTTTTTTACCCATTTGATAAACCTTAAAAAAAAGGCTAACTCTTTGTAATCCATCTTTCAATCAGTATTATTTTCTATTTAATAAATTTATCATCCTAATGTTTGGTGTTCTCTCTTCATTTTGTTTTTAATTGACATCAAATAAGTATCAAATATTCTAACTTATGTCCACTAATGGTAAGAATGACTGATCTAAACCCGGCCATAGAAGTTTTTATTGACCATCATGGCAAATCCTTGGTGTTCAGTCTTCATGTAATCTTGTGTTGTTGCATCATGGGGATATGAGAGTTTTGTTTGTGAGAAAACACAGGATGGATTACTAATGCATGCACCTAAAAACAGCTCCGGAATAGTACAGCTCGCAAGGGATTCATTAGCAAAGGAATCCTAAGCCATCTACCTGAATCAAACTACAAAGGTAATGCAACATTAGAGGCTGACAGCTGAATTGTCCCCTTCATCAAGGTTGACCAACAATCGCCTTTTAGCTGTTTTGGCCCTGTAACACCACACTTCAAATGCCTCACTCAGATCCGGATAACTCGACTGCTCATTTCTCTTCATCCAGTCAGCAAGTATATCAGCTTGATCGTTTGATGGCAAGGCAAGCACAAGTGAAGTGATTGCACCTTCTATGTTCTGACATAAATCGCTGTCCATCTTGTGAGGAAATGAGTTGTCCTCCACGCATTTTGAATCAAGTATAGGCTTCAGCTCCCTAATATAAGGGAGCCATGTCTTCAAGAACTGGACTCTGGATGGCGTCGGAAGAACCACGCTGCCGTATCCAATAGCATCCAACACTTTCCCAGTCACTTCGATCAACTTAGCCTTCACAGACCAGAAAGTGGAGTTATACTTCTCATCTTGAATGACTGCTAACATGTGATCGGAAATAATAGCCCATTTAGAAACAAATTCCTTCATCATTTCCAATTTTGGAAGTATATTGCTCATCCACTCGACGTCTGATAGGGTTTGGAAGAGGCGTTGTTCAGCTGCTTCTGGGGACTGTTTAAAACCAGAGGGCAGCCAATCCAGTGTGGTTGCTAGTGTGGTGAACATCCTGGATAGGCATCCACTTACCTCAGATTTTACATCCTCATCTGTGACAACCAATGGTGTGTCTTCGTCCTCCATAAGCATGTATTCAACTTGTTCCTGTGCAGAATTTTTTAGATCATCTGTGAATGGAGGAAAGGAACATCCGACGGTCGTAGCACAATGTAAAGCTGAAAGGAACACATTCTTAGTAGCATTTGAATCAACAGGTTTTATCCGGGCTATAAGAGGTTGAGCTTCGGGACCTAGAGTGGAAACAACTTTAACAATTTCTTCTTCTTCTTCTTCCCCCCAAGGCACAGCCTCCAAGTAATTGATGCAGCTCTGGCTGATTGATCTGCACTCAAGAGCAACTGAAGCTCGAAGGATACCAAGCACAGACATGACAGAATCCCATGAGTCTAAAACTGATTCTTCAGATAAATATAATAGCTTCAAGAGCTTAACATAGTTTTCATACTCGCCGCTTTTGCAAGGAACTTCAATGCAATTCTGTGATTCAAGGCTCGGATTACTAAAATTGTTCTTGGAAAGCAAATCTGAAAAGTACTTGCTTTGTCTCCTTAGAATGGATGAATGGCAGCGGAACCACTCAGGCTTCCCATCTCCATTCCTTAAGCGAAGGGTAACATCACTAGTTGCCTGGTCACCAAAACCATAACTTTCAGCTGAACTGGATTGTTCCATATGCACAAATAACTGCTTTCATTTCATGGTTTATCTCGGAACAGGTGAGGTTTAGAGATCTGTAAATGAAGAAAAAGAACAATTTTTCAAAACCCAAGTCTAAAATACTAAAATTTGAACAAAGCTCTTATCAAACTAGCCTAGCTAGCACTGTCTTTAGGTTGTTTTGTTGGAATTTTCTTACTTGTGGACTGATATTAATAGCTGATTTTGGTTTCAATTAAATCAAACTAAATAAGTGGAACCCAAAGTGTTTAGCCAATGCAGTGAATGAATTGAATGAAGACATCATTTCATCGTAGCAAAGGTGATAACTCTCACCCCGGGGCCCCTTTAGGACTGTCCCACGCAATCTAGAAGAGAGGTAAATCACGAGAGGTTGGGTCAGGCAACCAGTGAGGCATTGTGCGCATGTTGGGGATCGACTCCGTGACCATTATAGAACACCATATATAAGTATCAACCGTGTCAGCTCATGGGGGCGTGAAGACATCATTTCATTTTTGCAAAAGGTTATACGTTGACCCTGCAATCATCTGTAGAGAGGTAAGAAGGAAACTGAGCGGGCCACCACATGGGAGGGTATTTTCCCTTGGCTTTGTCGGGAATCAACCCTTGCCCATTTCTGTAAATCTACCATGTGGCAACTAACTTCTGATGGATGGTTGTGTTGGCTTAATACCCTAATAATTCTTTGTAGGAGAGTTGTTTAGGACTTTACATCTACAAAAGACAATTAGATCTCCTCTTTACTCTCGTGCTGTGTGCTTGATCCATAAAAGGCCATCAAAAGGAGCGGAGAAAGATTAAGACTCAAGCTAGGGAGAACAAGGGTATATTTTTGATTTTGCAATTAATTTCTTGCTCGATTTACAAGATGTATGGTGGTAGAGAATTTTCCAACCTGTGGCATCAAAACCTCCATCTCCATGTAGATATATAGAACAAACTGATAGTTTAATATCATTTACTAGTTAAATGAGTCCAAAATGACACCCTTTATTCTATCACCACTATATACTTTCAGCTGAAGATTGAACCACCAAGAGTAAATTAAAATTTTCTTGTTCACCCATGGAGATCTCCAACTTTAATGAAGCCAGTAAGGATAATCTGTATAAGTAATTGGTGTTAGAAAACTATCTTATTTGCTATTGGTTTATAGTGCCATCCTTGAAGTTGTTTTGTATTCTCAAATATGAGAAAGTTTTTCTGCAAACCAAATACATTTCAAAAAATTCGATTGATGAAGCAATAGACACAGAATCACCGATCGGTAATGTCAGTACCTAAATTTGTCAGTCCAATTAGAGAAATTAATCAGCAATCTTATCAAATTATTTGAGGGTATCATTCAAAAGCGTAAAGAGAGTACAATATTATTGGACAGCAATCAAGGTAAGAAAGTACAAAAATCCACATAGAAATTACCTGATGCCGTCGAGAGTCGTCGCCAGTGCTTCTGCGGTGGAGGAGGAAGAGCAGGTAAGTTGCCGAGAGGTAGAGGAGAGGTCACGGTGGCGATCGTCAAGGGGAACGACGACACCTTCGCATCCTCCATCGGTCGTCCATCGGATCCTAAGCTGGAGTAGCAGCAGAAAAGGGCAGAGGGGAAGAAGCTTCCGGCGTCGCGATGGAAGGGTTTCGCCAAGGAAGGGACAACAACGTGGCACGCTCTACTGACCATATTTATTGGACCTTTGACAAAATAACTCTCTTTGTGCTACAATTTACAACAAGAGCCTTCGTACTTTTCGCAGAAGTCCTCACACTTTATGGATCTTCTTGCAGGAGATGAGGGCCCTTAATTAGAGATCAAATTCTCCGTCCTGAATTTTTTCTATCCCCGTGTTGTACTCATCGCCCCAGCCCAACTCCTAGCACCTGGCTTAACTAAAACTATACCCTAGGAGGAAGATAAATCCAGGGGGATCACCACCGGCATGATCTGTGTCGGAATCCGACCAGATCTGAGCAGGAGGCAGGAGCTTTGATCGGGTTGGCGCTGAAGGTCACCGCTGATGGGCTAGGGCGACGAGTGAGACACGGGGATAAGAGATTTTAGGGACAGAGGATCCGATCTCCCTTAACTAGTATTATGAAATATCCTTGAAGCCGATGATTAAGTTAGGTGTTGGTCCTTCCCGACATAAAGGGATGCTGTGCTAGGATAAATATCTTCTATAGTTTACCTTCTTTAAGAGAGTATGAGGACATTCTGAAGGGATCGCTAAGGTAATAATTTCACCTTTTACTCTAATGTACAACGTTCTTAAGCCCTCATAAGTTGACACAGTTGGTATCTATATGTGATGTTACTATAATAGGCCACAGGGTCGATCCCCAACATATGTGCAATGCCTCATTGATCACTTGATCCTATGTAAAGGACTGTTCTGCTGGGTGAAACCCCCATGATTTACCTTCCTTCCAAATCGTGTAGGGTAGTCCTAGAGGGACCTTGGGATGAGTGTTATCACTTTTTTTGCTGCAATGTACAACGTGATTAGTCTACCGATATAATTGAGTTATTACTTGGGAAGTAGATTCTCACATGAAAGCAGAAATCAAATCTCCGAGGAACAATCCTTTTGGGAATAAAATCCCTTCTACTTAGAGAGGTGACTTGTACCATGATTTACTCAATTCATCTTGTTGTGGGACCGGTGGTGAGAAGTATTTGGGTTGAGCAAGTTACTTTTTACCATATGTATAATGTACTTATGCCTTCGGGGACTATGGCATGATGATAAATGATAAGATGAGCTCTCTAGATGATTCGAAATCTCTCCCCAATCATCGAAGAGTTCAATTATTTATGACGCAAAAGCGTGCTTATTTTGTTTACTGTTTGATTCATTCATCTCATTTGGGTCACACTGGTTTTGCTTCTCAGATTTGTGGTCTTTTTCGATTTCTATATATATAGTTTAAGAAAAAGTTTTATGAAATTGTTATTTTGCAACCAACATGGCTTCAACATTTTTTATCATTAATATTTGAAGTCATCAGACGTTGGATTGGAAGCCTTCGCTATGAAATCAACTTTCTTAACATATGGGAGAAAGTAAGCCTAACTTGCTAGACTCATACATGGGAACTGAGAGCAAACAAAATCCTAAAAAGAAAAGTCACGGGCAAACACCATGAACCAAGAGGACAATCAAAGAGTAGAATAAGAACTTCTGTTGGACTTAAAATTTGATGAGCAAGGAAGCTCAAGAACTAAATAGTAGGAAGCATGATAGTTACGTAATTACATATGGAGTACTGGTAAACAACCTTGTACAAGGTTGGAATCTATTTGCACAGAAACGAAGCACTATCTAACTTCCTCAGTACTCTGATTTTATTTTCACATCTCCATTCTGTAAAGTTTGCAGGGACTGTGCCGGCCTCCTCGATTCCTTCAAAAAAGGAACTCATATGATCAGTAAAAATTGACTCTATTTTTTTGTCTGAGCAAAAACAATTAGACCAAACAATTGTCACTATGAAATGTTTTGGATCTACAAGTTTATGCAAAGATTAGTGCTAATATACACAAGTAGTTTGGATGGTAATCTGCCAAAAGAAATGTGTTTCCAAAACCCATATAGCGAACACTTAATAAAATATTGGCAACTTGTCTATGTTAATATTCTATGTTTTCAAACCTCATCACTGCAAGTTAATGCACTCCATGGCTGACGAGCAGTATTTTCTGAAGCTTTACATCCTTCTTATTTATTTCAGACACAGTATGGTTATATGATTCAGTGTCTGGCTAGTTATAACTCGCTGAAAAAGATGAACTGAAAGTGTTATCTACTATTCATGCAATTGTACAAATTAAGTAGTTGGATATCAGAGCAGAAGCACAAAATTAGCATTGGTTCTGGATAGCAAAAGAAATGTTGGATTTTAGCAAAAAATTAAGGATGACTCTGAAGAGTTGAGCTTTTGACTTACGGCAGCAGAAGAGCGGATCTCCCTGTACATGTCTACTTCATCAGGGAAAGCATGATCAAGTTCCTCAAGAAGATGCTTTCGAAGACTCTATTGCCATAGTAATGATCAGGAACCATTGCAATGATATGAAACAATACAAGGAAAATGGCGAATCAGGGCATGTATAAAAGCTATTGGCATTAAAATTATTCCAAACTAAGAAATTATAGTTAGTTACGCTCTCAGTTGAGAAAACATAGTACACAGATCAACAAGATTAATGGCATTCAGGTTAAGAAAGGTTGGACAGAACAAGACTGTTTGACTCCTTAGCACAATAATCTATGTGAAGCTTGTCCTAGCAAACACCCAAATGTAGAACAAAGACATATATATATATATGATTCTGACTTTTTCTCTAGGAAATAAAGGATTCTCAAAAGTACTTTTGAATTAAAAAAAGTTCTCCCTTCCAAGGTTCATTGGTGTAGAAAGGACTAATAGAGACTAATAGCGCAATATACAACGTAAATACATGCATCTTGAAATATTCATTTTGTGGAATTTTTTTTTAAAATTTTCAGTTTTTTTTAATAGGGAATTAAATTATCAAATCAGTATTGGACAAGCAGTGCAGTAAGATTGAAATCAATGTTCCAATTTTAGAGGTGACTTTCATGCTAAAAAAATGTTGACTCCTTAAGATTAAAGGTCAGCAAACAAGTTATTTACTCAATATGTAGATAAACATGACAAAGCTTCTGTTAAATGAACATAAATATGAGGATTAATGTGAAAAATTATACATTCGTTTAGATAAATATTGCTTAATCAAGGTTCATATCTTCAATCATTTCGGATAATTTCGAATTGTAAAGTGCATTAAATCATGAATGTGTAAGGTTCATTTAAAAAATGTAAAATAGGATGAAAAGGTTTCCTCACATCCTATATATGTAGTGTATTTGCCTTATTTAAGAGCATAATAGCATACAACCAATGGAAATATTGACCATGATTTATAATAACAAAAAGAAGTGTAGGTCTATATATCATTTCGATCAAAAATAAAGTTTCAAATTATCTTATTTTATTCTATTTAGAATCAGAATAAAATGAGTTATATTTCATCATCAATAGCTTCTGAAACAAGATAATAATCATTAGCTGTACTCAGTCTGTTGACTTCAAGTCTCTACAATTTCAATTTGAGAAGATTTCTTCTCAATGATTGACAACTCCACAATGCCCATCAACTTTGATCTTAACACAACAAGACTGGTATTTCATTTTGAGAAGATTTATTCTCAATGATTGATAACTCCACAATACCCATCAACTTTGGTCTTGGAACAACAAGACTTGTTCTTCATAATCACCAGAGTCAAGTCCACACTCACCATAGACTATGGGACTTCAAGCAACAAAATTTATTCTTCTGTGTTATCAACAACTCTAATTCCACCCTCGTTCTCTGCTTCTATAACATAACAGAATTCAATTTTTAAATAACGTACATAGGCATGTTAATTTTGATGGCTTGGGTATATTTTCTGATGGGTTTTCCCACTTGCATCAAATATGATTTGTATCCAATCATGTGGGATCATCGTGATTCTTTATCAACTCATGGTGCATGTTCTTTTACATCTGAATCTACCCAAATTCATATGATAGAAAACATGATTTGTGTGATTCTAACAACTACGGTGACAATTTAAGTGTTCAATTGCATTGCAACAGATCTATGTCAACGAAACAAGTTTTTCTCTAGAAAGGAACTTTAACTCTCCACTGCATTACTAGGCCAAATAAGACAAGATCAACAACTTCACAACATTAAGTAGCTTTAAGAAAAAGATAAGAAAGATTTAAGCAATAGACATATATTTGTGTCAAATAAATCCTAAAAACAATGGAATCATGGCAATTTACCTTAAAAGCATCAGTCTTTCCTTTGGTTATCTGGTTTTTGGCAACACAACTATTTATCACATCCTTAGTGAACTCATCTGGATTCTTCCCATCATCTATCAAACTTCATGGAAAAAGTGAATCTTTTTTAAAGCTATTCAAATACGGACATGAAAGAAAAAGAGAAGCACAAATTAACGGAGATCAGAAACCGACTTGACGACCTCCAAAGGGATCTGCACGTTACACTTGTCCGCCATCTTCTGCATCGCATCGAGCTCCGATACCAAGGCGTTCCTGGGGTAGCCAAAAGATCACTCAAAAACCCTAGAATAAGAGGCACTAGCATCTCCGCGGCCAAGGGAAGTGAAGAAGAGAGAGGGCGAGAAGGGGCAAAAGGCTTACAGTCTTTGGAGGAGAGGAAGTTGCGAGGCAACGCTGAAGGAGGATACCGTTACGTAGAGCTGGTGGAGGAGACCGAGGGTCTTGTCGATGGAGTTGATAACCTGATTGAGGTTCTGCTTCGGCTCGTCCACGGGGGCGGAGGCGACTGCTGAAGTCGGGTTGGGGGCCGGGCTGGGCGTGGCCGAGGCGGAGGTGGAGAGACCGCCAATACCGGCGGCGGAGGAAGAGTTCTGCGGCGACGGATCCATGGAATCCGTAACGAGGTCGCAAGGATCAACCCGACTATGGGAATGAAACCAGTCAAGGACCAAGAGCAACTTGATTAAGTGGCCCACTAGTAATCTTACGGGCCGTTATTGGGTTTACAATCACAACACAAAATACATACATTGAACGAGACGTATCACGCAATCGTAAATCGTCTTTACAACACAATCTTGAAGAATAAAAGAGAAAACCTATATATATCATTCATGAATAAAACAATCTATATCAATCTTGTATCTTACTTTTTGTCTATAACAATCTATAACAATCTACATCCTCTACTTTCAATCGAAGTTGCAGAACTAAAATGTCTTCGAGGCATTCTGCACTCTTGTTCTTTCACCTTGCCGCATCTGGAGATGTCCAAACAGCAATCTCTTTTCAGCCAATTTGGCAAAGACTCCAACGCGCCCAATCCGATGAGTGTTAAGTGGTCCACCATCTGTTTGAGTATCTTCATGCTTTTTGGCAAATGCTTCACACCGGGGCACCCAACTATTTCCAACTCTGTAAGACCGCTGAACTTGCTCCAATCCCAGGATTTAGATGTTAACAGAGTTCCATTGCTCAACCACAGCCTCAACTTCTTGACGGCTCTGAGCTCCACCTCCAATTGCTCCAGTTTGGGGCACTGAATGATCATCAATTCAGTGAGCTCGGGGAACAGTCGGGATTTCCTTGTCACCTTCACCCACATCTGTAGCTCAGGCATTTCAGAGAAAGTGAGCTTTCTCAATGAAGCAAATGTGCCATTTTGACCATAGAATTCATCATCCACTTTACGCAGTTTGACCATCCCACTTATTTCGACAACCTCAAGGCGAGCTAATTGCCCGAGTGGGGGCAGACTAGCGCAATCCCGGAGGTTCACAAGCTTGATCTCTGTCAAAGTGTAGTGATATGGCTGCCCATCTTTCATCCACTTTGGGAAATCCTTGCCTGAGTAAGAATTGATCTCCAATGTTCGCAAAGCCGTGCCGGGTTGGAGGCATTCAAGTATGTCCAGCAATGAATCAGAGCTTGCACCACCATCCCCATTCCAATGCAGCACCAGATTCCTAGTGAATCTTTTGTTCTTCAGCTTCATGGCTTCAGCATCATTCGTGCTCCGCACTCCTTCAAGGCCTCTTAATTGCAAGTCTTCTAGATACTTTAGTGGCCCTAACTCAGTGACCGTGCAACTTCCACATTCTTGAAGTGCAACAAAGCCTGACAACTTCCTGAGCTCAGTCAGTTGCCGCATCCCACTGGGCATTTTAGTTAATTCTTGAAATGCAACAAAGCCTGACAACTTCCTGAGCTCAGTCAGTTGCTGCATCCCACTGGGCATTTTAGTTAATGACAAGCACCCAACTAGACTAAGGCTTCTCAAGCTTTTGAGATTGCCAAACTCATCTGGAAACTCTACTAACCGACGACAACATTCGAGGTCCAACTCTTGCAAATCTATAAGGTTCGTCACTGATTTAGGCAGCTTTGTGAGGTTTTCACAAAATGATAGTTTCAGTACCTGCAAGTTCTGGAGCTTGCCGATCCGATGGGGAAGTTCAGAGAGCCTGTGGCAATGAGCCAACTTCAAGATCTGCAAACTGGCGAGGTTGCAAAAGGAATCATGAAGTGTAGCGATGTTGGACCAGGAGAGGTTGAGGTATCTCAGGTTGACCAACCCGTCAACAGTGTCAGGCATTTCCGCCATTTTAGTCGCTCGTAGATCCAACACACGCAAGTATCTGAGGTTTGAAAAGTTGTCTTTTAGCACCGTTTCAATTTTTTGGCCTTCCATCTTCTTCTTCTGCTCTTCATTTTCAGCAACAGGCATGGTCAACTTCAAAGTTCTCAACTTGGAGGGCAAGGTCACTGGTAGTGTCATATCTGTACTCGGATGAATAAGCACGGACAGATGCTGGCATTGCAGTTGGTGCGTTGATTCTGGAAAACCCTTGGTGTTCCAATAACTTAGAACCTTTTTTTCGCTTTCAGAAGATGGTTGTGTCGCTTCAAGGATCGGCAAGCTGCGTATCAGATCGTTAGTCAGGCTTTTCTGTCGGCGCGAGTCTTTAGTGGCAAAGTGGCGCAACGAGCGCTCCAGATTGCTTATTACCAGTGCTTTGTTACTTGAATCTTGGATGAAGCCTTGAGCCGCCATCATGTGGAACAAGTCTTCGTAGTCATGCTCGTGATCCTGCTGAAACAACGAGGAGAACAAGTACAAATGTGCATCTTTAGGGATAAGATACTGGGACGACCACGATCCAAAATGCTGTTCGTCCTGCAGTGGTTTCGGCAGCAGATCTTTTTCTATTCGATCTTCCCATCGACTCACTTCGGTGCACTGGAGAGCTGAGCCCCAAACCTTGGCTAGCGACGGGCTGCCTCTGCTCTTCTCGTGCAATTTATCAGCGAATCTGTCCAAGATAGCGAAACAGGATTTGCGAATCTGTTTGTCCTCCTCGTCATCTCTGATTAACGCTGTTGCACGCTGCCGCAAGAGAGTTGTCCATGAATCCCTCAATAAGCCCTCCACGGGGGGTAGTTTTTTGAAGGTGGGATTCTCTTCGGGAAAATCAGAATGATGCACCGAGGTTACGGCGACGACTCTGCTCCCCGGCGACCCCAGGCGGAGGAAGACATGCCTCAGCTGTTCCCACTTGTCCTTGTCCTTCATCAGGACGGGGACGTCGTCGAGGACGAGAAAGTATCGGCCGACGTTGAGCTTCTTGCTGACGTCGAGCCACAGTTGTTGCAGATAATTCCGGTGGCCGCACGGCTTCTTGGTTACGGCCTCTACGAAGGAGCGGGCGACGGTCATCGGGTCGAAGGAGAAAGAGTCGGGCGAGTCCACCCAGACGTGGTGTTGGAAGTAGTTGCGCACCCAGTCGTGGTGGAAGACCTTGCGAGCAAGGGAGGTCCTCCCCATTCCTTCATGGCCGACGATGCAGAAGATGGTGGGGATTTCCTCGTACCGCTGCTGACTCTGAAGCTCTTTTACGATTTCATTTGTTGCACGTTCGAATCCCTGCACCTCGATATTCAGGACGGTGGAGAAATCTTCATGGCCGGCGTCAATGGAATCCATCATCTCCGCTCGGAGGCCCAATGAGGAGGCCCCCCCGGAAGCTAGATGATTCAACTTGCTAGCCGTCTCCATCAGCCCCAGCAGGATATCACCGCGAACAGACGGCGATTTCGCCGCCGTCTCCGTCAGCCGCAGCAGAATATCACCGCAAACTGACGGCGATTTCACCGCCGCCGCCTCCGTTGGTAATTGGCAGCGGAGAATTCTGCCGAGCAGTTGGTCGACGTCCAATATGGCCTCTTCGACGTCGTTGGTCCATTGCTCGACGTCGGGCTTAGTGATCGCCGTCATCAGGCCGTGCATGTACATGGAGTTGATCTTCCACAGGCTGCCTTCGATCATCTCCAGATGGTTTTGGACTCTCAGCAGATCTGCCTGCGCCTTCAACGAAGGCGACGGCAGCACCTGCGACAGGATGCGCTTCAGATCCGCCGCCGCCATTCTTCTTCTTCTCGCTCTCGCTCTTTTTTTCTTTCAAATCGCTTGATGCTTGAAGCTGTACATGTTCGCCGACTCCATTTATAGGATTGCATAATGCTTTTGAGATTGTGCCATGCTCACTGCGCGCGCTTGGAATCCGAAACCTTTTCCATTTTTGACCGCAGCACGCCAAGAACAACCTTTGCTGAAAACTTAAAACTAATTAGAAGAGGAAAAAGCTAGTCCGGATATGAATTTATGCTTACCGATTCTCAAGTTTGGTAGATTCTTTTTTTTTTCTCTTTATTCTGTTCATCCTTTAGAAAGGTGCTACAAATAGAACTGACCGACTGACGGTGGACTGGATCCAAATCGGACCTAACTAGAAATGGGAACGTGCCAACCGGTTGATTATCTATTGACCCAGTCCAATGGGTTGATCTGTAATCGTCGGACCGAACTGAAAGGTTTCACTGATATTTATTTTTAAAAAATCATAAATTTTTAATTTTATTTTAAAATTTTTCAATGAAATTTTTTTATTTAATAATATTTATAATATTTTAGTGATATTAGTGGTGTGGTTAAATACAAATCAACTCGTTATTTTTTTAATTAAGCTAATTAATTGGACTTATAGTAAAACTTGTAGCTGTAGGGTTGATGATACTCGTAATATAAGGGGAGTTTAAACAATGCCTATAAAAAAAATGATTTTCTTATAAAATAATAATTTGAATAATAAGAGGATTCACAGATATGATCATAAAATATTTTTAAAAATAATAATCTATGCATAAAAGTAGGACGCATAAATTGTACTTCTAATATATCCTATAACGAAAAAAAAGAAAATCTAACTCCAAAATTAATCGGACGAAGTAAGAAAAAAGTGATTTGAATAATAAAAAAAAAACAAAACACTCTTTTATTTTAAATAAAAGGATTACTTTTTGTATTTTTTTTATCAACTTTTGTATAATATTATCATATTAACTTTGAAAAATTCAAAAATAAAATTTCTAAATACTCAAACTCACCTCTGATCGGGTATCCAAATAACCCACGTTCACTCCTCGCTCTTTCAACCCTTATCTCATCATCTCTTAATCACTTAATTTTCATTTTTTTATTATTATGTTTATTATTTATTTTATAATAATTATTGGATTAATGATATTTCAAGTGGTTGAAAGTGGTTGAGTGCAACTGAGTTATATCGATTGAAATTAGAATGCCGATGAGTTGACTTTAGCGTTGGTGGGAAGAAGTCCTCAACACCTACAAGCTAACAAAGGGGAGGAGAAAGGAGCGTTAACAAATAGATCAGGGGATGCCCTTGTACAATTAATCTAACGTTTAAGTTAGTGAAGCGGAGTAAAATTGAAAGAAGAACCGGGGAGAAAATGAATACAAAATATGCGCATAATAAAATATATCTTGACTTAGGGGCAGGGCCCTCCTATAACGTCTCTCGTATTAATCTTTATCATTAATCACGTATCACCGGATCAATATGATACGCGGTTGCCACCACGTATCATATTGATCCGATGGTAAGACGGAGTTCGATCCGTGGAAAGTCAATGATACGTGGAAGGTCAAAGTTAAGGTGGTCAACACCCTGTGTATATTTTTCTGATCGGACAACCCACCGGCCCGATCGGATCAACGAGTAGTCGATCCGACACTATGACGGCTCCGGCAAGTACCGAGCTTTCGACGCTCAAAGGACTAAAAGCATGACAGGGATGAGGGTCGAGCGACCGTCCCGCTCGATCAAACGGTAGATACCGCCCCAGCCAGCATGCACGACTCCTTTGCTCGACAGGGCGGAGCCGAGACAGTGGACTATGGGTCGAGCGGACCTCCCGCTCGGCCCGATCACTACATCAGCCAGACAGCAGTTTAGTCAAACGACTCACTTGCTTGGCTCAATAACTGACAAGAGGAGTAGCTGGAATATCTTCCTAGGGACTAGTATCGTCGACAAGCGGCATGACTGACAGTATGGTCAGATAGAGAATCGTACGGTGGAAGGTTCTACTGTCACGTCAGGGATATGCTCGGACTATTGAGGTATGGCGTCAGACACGCTTTTTCGACACGCCCTTTCCAGGTATGCTTTAAGGAGCGTGCACGCTTCGAGAAGCATGCACGCGCCTTCAGAGAGCCCTATATAAGGACCCCCAGACTTGGACGGAGGTATGCTCATTCATCTGCTATAGCTACAGTTGCTCCACTTTCTTGCTCTACTTGCCGCCGGTGACCTGACTTGAGCGTCAGAGGGCCGTCACCGGAAACCCCTTCCCGGCTCGACTTTGTGTTGTAGGTTCTCACCAGTTAGGGGTCCCTGTCAGCCGGAGGTCTACACGAAGCCAGCAGGAGCACCACGTCTCTAGCGTC
>JBBMJZ010208695.1:0-19685 GCA_037833815.1 Zingiber zerumbet
AAAACTGTAGTTACAATAGAAGAATGAGCCTACCTCTGTCGAAGCCTGGGGTTCCTTATATAAGACTCCCTGAAGGTGTGTGCACGCTTCTCGAGGCATGCACGCTTCTCGAAACATACCTAGAAAGGGCGTGTCAAAAAAGTGTGTCTGACGTCATACCTTAATAATCCGAGCATATCCCTGACGTGACAGTGGAAGCTTCCACCGTACGATTCTCTGTCTGACCATGCCGTCAGCCATACTGTCTGTCGTCGACACTAGTCCCTATGAAAATATTCCCAGCTACTCCTCTTGTCGGTTACTAGGCCGAGCGGGAGAGCCGCTCGGCTAAACTGTTGTCCGGCTGATATATAGTGGTCGGGCCGAGCGAGAGGTCCACTCGACCCCTATTCCGCTATCTCGGCTCCACCTTGTCGAGCAAAGGAGTCATGCATGTTCTGGCTGGGGCGGTGCCTACTATTCGGCCGAGCGAGACAGTCACTCGCCCCTCATCCCTGTCATGCTTGAGCCCTTTGAGCGTCGGAAGCTCGGTACTTGTCCGAGTGGTCGTAGTGCCGGATCGACTACGTACTCCTCGATCCGATCGGGCTGGTGAGTCATCCGATCGGAAGAATGTACACAGGGTGAGTCGTCCGATTGGAAGAATGTACACAGGACGTTAACGACCTTGACCTTGACTTCCCACGTGTCATTGACCTTCCACGGGGCGGGCCCCGCCTTACCACCGGATCACTCTATTTACTTGGGAGAGCGAAAAATAAAACTTAGAAGAAAATTTTGTAGTGAAAAAATTTTTGTCGTTTACTTCATTCAAATTTTAAAAGTGAAAAGAAATACAATCCATCAACGGATAGTTTTAATTAGAGCTAAAATAGATTATCTTAAAATCGGACGGAAAACAATAGATGGGAAAAAATATCGCATATACATGTACCTCTTTTCATTCATAAAATTACACTATATAAAAAATGACATATGTATTATTTTTAACTCATAAAATTATGTCATAGACCCAAAAATAAAATATGTACTATTTTTCAAATATAAAAATTATACCCTCCACCTTCTTCAATCAAGATAAACAAACATATAAAAAAAATTCCTTTCAATTTTATATTTTGTGTCTAAATTTATTTCATTCATATCGTTTACTCTTTTATGTAAACAAAACATAGTATTAGTCCCACTATTTACAAGCATATCCTCAGAGCATCTACAATGTAGATATTAAAGAGTGTTATAATATATAGGGGTTTGTTAATGTAACGGATCTTCATTCAAACAGTGTTATAACAACCCCTTGCTATTAAAAGATTTGGGAAGGAGGTGTTATAACACCTTTTGCTGGAATGCATTCAAGACTTTGAACACGGTTAAGTAAAGGGTTTGGCCCATCCATGTGTATATTTTGTTTTTAGTTTTAAAATTTAATTTATTAAAAAATTATAAAATTTTAAAAGTAAGCTTATTATTAAATAATAATAATAATTTAAATTATATTTATTTAATATGATATAATTTTAAGATGACGAAGTAGATTGTGAGACCTATAAATAATGAATATTTATATTAAAAGAAATATGAGTTGAAAAAGTATATTATTATAATGAGTATATAGTAGTGGATTTCGTATTTTTTTTTTGATGAGACGATGGATATTTTAATAATGTACTACTGTGAATGCCTTACACGTATTTATATCCATATAATAAATTATTTTAATTTCTGTGCACATTGCATGTGTGGAATATTATTGTTTACATATATAATTCTAAGTGACACGGTGGGAGTCTAGAGTGGCTGAATTCTTTTACAAAGTCCCTGTAAAATCAAATTGTACTGATTCTAAACTCCATAAAATGATATATATGATTATTAAAAAAACTCCAAATATGTTTACAAATTAAACTTAAAAAATAAACAATATTCTAACATAAAATGAGAATCATATATTTTATTTTTCATTAAAATATATTATTTTTTATTTATCTGCTTTTAGCTTTTATAAAGAGTGAACAATTAAAAAGAACAAAATGGGTGTCTAAATTGCAGGTTTCCTGTACCAAATCCCCCCTTCTAATCTGCTATCTGCTATAGCTATAATACTAGTAGAGTTTCCCTCTTCTGCTTCTCTCAAACGTCACTTGGAGCCGGAGACGAAGAACCACTCCATCGATCGGCGGAAGACATAGACGGTATCCTTCTCCGTCGATCTCATACATCTCTCATAGATAATCAGTAGTAGATCTCGCCGGATTCCGGTACTTGTTCGTACTCCACCTCCATGGGATGGGATGGGATGGGATTGGGATGGGATGGGAGGAACTGATGACCTCGCGACCATGAGGTGAGTACTTTCATCTCCAGTCGCAAGATGAAGGACGCCGCGAACGCCGTCGCGACCGAGAACTCGAATCTTTGCGAACGTGAGTACGCTTGCGATCTCAATGGGTGTTTGAATTTGGGGTTTGAGTTGCGGAGCGAGCTCACACTTGCTGGAATGATGATCGGTTGCAGGATGGACACGCGAGATAAATCAGGAGCTTTGTTACGCATGCGCCGGCCCTTTGGTGTGGCTTCCGCCTATGGGGAGCCTCGCCGTCTACTTCCCCTAAGGCCACTGCAAGCAGGTAACGCAAACAGACGGGTTTGACGCCTAATTTGTTCCTTGTTGCCTCTGCTTTGCCTTTTTTTTCTATTATATTTTTCTTTTTCTCTTTTTGGTCAAAGTTTGTGAGTTGTTCGTTTAAGCTATGGATGGCTTATCGCTCTTGTCGATTACTCGGTGCTGGTGATACAAGGATAACCGAGGACTTTCTAGTTTTGTATTAGCTCAGAGCTTTATTTCTAACTCGGTGAAAGCTAGGAAAGATGGGGGAAACCAATTCATTCATTTCTTATTTTAGCTTTCTTTCCTCTTTGAAACATCACTTTCAGCAGTGTGTTCCGCAACAAGACTCTCTTTCAGCAGAACTTTTACAGAACATCTCTTTCTTTTTTCTTTTGAAAAGATTGTGGATTGCAACATATTAGATACAAACGAAGTATAAGAAGCATGTGTTGTAGCTGCTTGGTGTACGCGTGAACACTATATAATAATACAATGACAAAGTAGTGGTCAATCTTCACTAATTCTGTCCAAGTCCCTTTCACCTGTAGTGCTTTCTCATCACTTTACATAATTTACTTACAATTTCATGTAAAACTTCAATTCTTCTTTTGATGCCCATTTTCTTTTCAAACCTACAGTTGTATGCCTTATAAATAATTTATCTAAGACAAGCAGCATATAGCTTGAGTGTTTGAGATCTTCTGCATTGGATAAGGCCTCATAAAATCTGTTTGGTGTGCTATAACTTTCTGATAGTCAGAGGTTGATTTCGGTTTCTGTTTCTATTTGATCAGAAAGGAGACACAACACACCTAGGAAATCTGTCCACCAATGGTTTTATTTTCAAAAGAAAATGTGGTTTAAATATTTGTGGGGTAGTTACTCTGGTTTAGAAATTTATTTTTGTTAAGGAGAATCAAGATTTGGATCACTATAGCTGACTTTTGATGTACCTGTTTTAGTGTTTTATGGCCAGATAGTGAAATGCTTCTTGAAGTTCAAATTGTGCCTAGTTGTTTTATGTTGACAACATAATGTTGCGTTTCTCCTAATGCTTCTTGTATTTTTTTCTATAACATACACCAGTTGGATACTTCTAGCGGCTCGAAATGCCCATTCCATGATTACATTCTCTACACTATGTGATAAAAAAATAGCTTATAAAAAAATAGTGCTTGTTTCTTCAGTTTCGGAGGATGAAAAATAATTTATCGTAAAAAATTTCTGAGATAAATAACTCATATTATAGTTTACAGAATTTTCCTAGTGATAATTGGAATGGTTTGCCTAGTATTTATAAAATATTTAATATTATTTTTATAAAAACAAAGTACAAAAAATACCAACAAGTTTGAATTCACTTATTTCATTTAATTAATTGTAATACAATGAATAGAATAAATCAAGTTAAAACTTAACACAGTTTAATTGCAGTCTTTTTTAGCAATGTAATCTTCTTAACACTGATTTATTCTCTATAAAATATTTATCCTGTCAGGGAATGAAAGCATAATTGACTAGGCTAATTTGTACCCATTGTTGGTTTGAGAAATTTTTAGCTTTCTGTATTGGAAATTGGTAAATCTTCAGAAAAATGAAAGATTCCTTGCACTTTTAATTCTTTGAAATAAAGTGTTAAGAAGTTCAATCTCTGATTAGGATTAGAATTTCTGATATTGTTAAAATCCTTGTGAGGATTAGAATTGTAATCTCCCTATGCTTTCATGGGGCCCAAATCTTGAAGATGACACCATGTTGCTTGAGGGACTATCCCACATTAGGAAATAAAAAATACACTGATGATTCTCACTGAAATGATGGAGCATACTGAATAATTGGAAATTTATTGTGTTTTTGAGCACACTGATAACTTCATTCTTAAAATTCAGGTTGCAACTTCTATGGCGAAGGATATTGATGCTCACGTTCCAAACTATCCAAATCTTCCATCAAAGTTGATATGTCTTCTTCGCAATGTAACTCTGCATGTATGAGTTCCTCTTCGTTTTTTCTCTGTGGATGCTATCACTGGATCGCATTGTCATGTTGATTTTAACTGAGATCACGATGCTGTAAAATGTTTAGGCAGATTCAGATACGGATGAGGTCTATGCCCAAATGACTCTCCAGCCAGTTAATACAGTGAGTTTAATAATCATTGTCTTATTATAAGGAAACGTTCCAGTTGTGCTGTTAGGAAAAGCTTCAACAAGGTTTTCAGCCTGGTGTTGTTAGCAGGCCCCTTCATCATATGGCATTAGGTGCTTGCCTTAGGCCTTTGATGGTGATGGATATAAACTTAGAAACTAAATTATAATATGTATTCCTGTTTTAGCAATGCATACTAATTACAAGTTAATGGGCGTACTGAGACCGATTATGTTCTTTTCCAGTATGACAAGGAGGCATTGCTGGCTTCAGACCTTTCTTTGAAAAAAACTAGGCCACAAACTGATTTCTTCTGTAAAACACTTACTGCAAGTGATACAAGCACGCATGGAGGATTCTCGGTTCCTCGTCGTGCTGCAGACAAGATTTTTCCTCCGCTTGTAGATAACCAAAAACCATCCCTATTGCATGATTCAAGTTGGTGTACTTTGCTTTGTGTGACTAAACAACATCATCTGGATTATACAGGACTTCTCGATGCAGCCACCTGCTCAAGAACTACTGGCTAGAGATCTTCATGGCAATCTGTGGTCCTTTCGCCATATCTATCGAGGCAAGATATTTGAGTCACTAGAAACTGCAGAAAAAATGATTGATAATTTAAAATGACTTTTTGGTCTTTTGGCTTGTCATTCTTGTTATAACTTATAAGTAGAGATGATAATAAACAACTGAGATCGCTTCTATTTTTCTCTCTTTTATAAAATATTTATATCTTATGTTCCAACTGTGAGTTCTGCCAAGAAATATAAACTTGTCTATTTGCTATGGCAGGTCAGCCCAAACGACATTTACTTACAACTGGTTGGAGCCTATTTGTGAGTGGAAAGAGGCTCTTTGCTGGAGATTCTGTCTTATTTATTAGGTATAAGACTATAAGTTCTTCTTATTTCTTCCTTTGGTGAAACTTGAAAGTAAGCCGGAGACATACCCAGATCATTTATCAAGGGAAGTACTGCTTTGTTTGATGACACACAAAGAACAATATTCTTTTCCCTTAAATGGTGTAATGATTTTATTGAGGTCGAAGATAATACCTTATTAAAAGTCTGAACATGTGATATTTGACGTACACTTGTGCACTTCTTCGTCCATGTTACCAGGGATGAGAAACAACAATTACTCGTGGGCATCCGACGTGCTAAGAGGCAACCTAACAACCTATCATCATCAGTACTTTCGAGTGACAGCATGCATATTGGGATTCTTGCAGCAGCAGCTCATGCTGCCACCAACAGTAGTCCCTTCACTGTATTTTATAATCCAAGGTACCTATGCTCAAGGCTAGCTTATCATCGACAAACTCCGCGACTCTTTTGCCCATATCCCTTTCTATTATACTAATTTTGGTTTACCTATTTCCATCAGAACTAGTCCTTCAGAGTTTGTTGTTCCATTCGCAAAGTGCCAGAAAGCAATGTATAGTATGCGAGTGTCTCTGGGCATGCGTTTCCGAATGATGTTTGAAACTGAGGAATCTGGTTCGAGAAGGTAATGTCTTTCTATCTAATCATGCCATGTCCAACTGGTTTGTTCAGATTTTTTTCAGTTGAGGCTTTAGAAGGTAGGTAGTTACTTGTTATCATTAAACCTGCAGTTGTATGGGAACAATCACAGAGATAAGCGATCTAGATCCTGTGAGGTGGAAAAACTCACAATGGTGTAACTTGAAGGTTGGTGTTTCTGTGTCAGTATATGGTTTTACATTACGACTCATTTAAGTACCTTTCTTCAATTCTGATCCTTTAATGATGCTTCATTGATACAACAGGTGAGATGGGATGAGCCTGCATCTGGCGAGAGGCGTAATAGGGTATCAATATGGGAGATTGAGGCAATAACAACACCATTCTTCATCTGCCCCCCGCCATTTTTCAGAAAGCGTCTCAGACAACAAGGGATTCTAGGTAATAAATAGTACAGAGAATAGTTCTTACAAAAAGTACTCTGCATGAAAAATAATTATATGTGAATTAAGTAAAACAAAACATGTTTCATATCATTACTTTAGGTTTTAGAATGAATCTCCCTAAATCTTTAAATTTCTTTCATAATTATATTCCTAAATAAGGACTCAAAATATATTGGATCCCTGCCTGCATAAGCAAATTGTTAATTCTGATTTTTTAACTGTTAATTTTGCAGATGGTGAGACGTCAGACATGGCAATCCCCTGGCTCAGTGAGCAGATCTGTTTCAGGGATACTCAATATCAGACTACCATGATGCCTGGATTTAGTCTAGCTCAATGGATGAGCATGCAGCAGAATTCTTCGACTTTTGATTCAGCAATGCAGACTGAAGGCCTTCAACCTGTAATACAGAAAATTGGTTCAGGTGAGCAGGCCCAAATTTTGCAACAGAATAAGGGTGTTCTTGGATTGCCTCAACAAACCCCGCAAGTTGATCAACTGTCAAAAGTTATCCTCCTCAATCAAACTGTTCTTGACACCATACCTCATCGGCAACTGCAAGATTTACACGTGCAGCAAGAGCAACAAAAAGTTGATCAAGTATCTTCCTTGAGTCAAAGCTTGGAAAGTCTTACTCAACCTCTTCTGCAGCAGCAAAGATCGGTGATTCAAAACCATCAGGTATTACAAACCACTATCCAGCAAAACCAACCACAAGATCTTGACCAGACAATTCATCTCCAGCCATGTCAAGAGCAACAGCAGCAGCTAAAACAACAACGAAATAGGATCCCTATTGATTACCGCAATCCACAAAATAAACAGTTCCATGTGTCTGATCTTCACCAGCAGCAGCAGCATTCATTGTTGCAAAAAACAGCAGTTCAGTATCCTGAATTACATCCATCGCAAGAGCAAAACAAAACACTTCAAGTGCCCCCACAGCAGTTCCTAAATTCGAATGATGCAATAATGTCTCAGCAACCTTTTATTCTTCAACAATGTGCAAAAACCACTTCTGCTACGCAGAGCCTGCCGCAGCAAAAGCTTCAGCAACACCAGCAAGTTGTACTAGCCGAGCTTCCTGGGGTCTTTGCACCTGCAAATCCGACAACCCATCCAATTGCAGCAGCGCACACCTCTTTATTAGCTTGTGGAGGAGCACAATCTGTGGTGACAGATGAAGCGCCAACTTGCTCCACGTCACCTTCTGCAAACACCAGCATTATCATTCATCAATCGATTCTAAGTAGAACACATCAAGGCAACCCTCTGATGACAGAACAACATCTGGTTACCACGCCCAGTCCAAGCTCCTTCAAAGCTTCAGCTGAAAACCTCAACGTGGTTAACAAGCTGCCAAAAGCCATGCAGAATGCCAAGGCCTCGGTTCCAGTTTCTAGGTCGCAAACTCAAGATTTCATGGATCCTCAAGCTTATATAAATAATGCAATGGACACTACATCATCTATTTCAGTGTCTCTCTCTGAGGCCGAAGAAACTTTGCAACAAAGCTTCCTGTTCACCTCTTTCAACCAGCCATTGATGTTTAGAGACAACCCTCAAGATAGTTATGTGCATGGAATAGATCCCAGAAATAATGTTATTTTTGGGGTAAACATTGAGAGTCTATTGGGCATACCTCTGACTGCCGATGCGTCATTGACAACTAATATTGGTTCTGAAAATTACCAAAACCATAACTCTGAAAATATGGTTCAGAATTATGACATCATAAAAGATGGTCGTCAAGAGCTATCCTCTTCTTTAGTTTCACATCCATTTGAGATTGTCCCAGACATGGCATTTAATTCTATTGACTCCAGAATTAATGACGACGGCTTAACAAATACAGCAGGTTCTCAGCCACCTGCACCACTGCTTCAGCGCATGAGAACATACACCAAGGTTTGTAGTTTCAACTACACAGAATTGATGTCGTTGCTGTTTTAAGTGTCAAGCTATTATCTTTCCATCGTTGGATTCACAAGATCTGATTAATTCACAAGATTCATGATATATAAAACTAGATTGAACTGTGTTACAAGGTTCACAAACGTGGAGCGGTTGGAAGATCCATCGATATCACTCGCTACTCAGGCTATGATGAACTCAAACATGATATTTCTCGAATGTTCAGCATAGAAGGACAGCTCGAAGCTCAGCAGAATATTGGCTGGAAACTTGTCTATATAGATCATGAAAATGATGTTCTGCTAGTTGGTGACGACCCCTGGGAGTAAGTCATCTGATATTTCACTTCCTTTTCATTGCCATGATACCTTTGTCAAATTCTAATTGGGTATAAATTTATTCACTTATACTTTTGAAATTCATAAAAAGTGATATGAGGTTACTTGCATATCAAAATGCAGAATGAATGTGAACTTTTGCCATGCAATGACTTCTAAATTGATACATCATTTTGATTTGCAGGGAGTTTGTGAATTGCGTACAGTGCATCAAAGTATTATCTCCTCAAGAAGTTCAACAGATGAGCTTGACCGGGGATCTTACCAACAACGTTCTTCCAAATCAAGTTAGCATCAGTTCAGACGGTGGAAATACCAGGAGGGTCCAATGTTATCATAACTCTGCATAGTATATGATCATCTCGAGTAACTATCCATGTCGATATGTGACTTGGCCAACGGCTGCTGGTCAATAGCACCAGATCTTTGCCACTGAAGACCAAGGTATGCAGATACCTAAGTTATTTTCGGTAGTCACGGTGAAGAGATGGCTGAATTATTATATAGATTAGAGGCCTGCGATTAATTATGATTATGAGCAGTTTTACAAAAAATTGTAGAGAATTAGTATAAAACAATAACTAGGAGGATTAGTGGACAGATGCTAATTACCAAGCACTTGTAATTCATCCTTCAGCTAAGCTTTGAAGAGGGAAGTTAAATTAAAAAAACTAGCTTTGAGGTTCCTGCTTAATCCACCATAGCACCTAGTTAGTAATTTAATTGGATCGAATGAAACAAGAATACGTACGCTTTCATTTAATTTGTTCGTGAATAAAAAAGATGATTGACTTCCTTTTCAATCTTTTCGTTTTAGGAATGCTTTGCCTAATAATCTTTATATCTCTAGAAGAAATACTTTGCCTAGCTTGCTAGAAGGCTCAGCCCATCATCCATGTGACTCACCGAGTGTGCTAGGCCTTCTGGGTTTGATCGGTTTATTCAACTTTGCTCGAGTAGGCCCAACCAAGTGATATTGAGATGTATGTTGGCACAGAAAGTACAATTGGCTGAAATGTGGCTTTAGTGAAGTCAAATTCGGCTGAAGATGTCGGTCCAGTGAAGCCAAATTGGACCGAAATGACAGACCACAAAGCTAGACCAAGGCCGAAGCCGGCAAAGTTGTTCCAGTCAAGCCAAACTAGGCTGATTAAAGTCAACTAGGGTCCTGTTTCTCGGCTCGGTAAAACTAGGGTGAAAGTCGAAACCCCAGTTATTCCCGGACTATTAAAGTCGAACAGGTTGTCTCAGTTGACACTTGAGCAGAAGCTTCGAGCCCATTTAAATCGATGCGCCGGTGAAGTTAACATGGGCCTAAATAGATTTGCGATCAGCAAGCAAAAGACTTAACAACGTCTATTTGGATCCATTGAGCTAGTTTAGTCGAGATATTGAGCTACTGTTGTACTAAAGAGTAGGGGTGTAAAGGAATTAAGTCGCTCATGAGCTATTAGAATCTCGATTCAATAAAAATTTATTTGAGATCATTTAACGAGGCTCGTTAAAATAAACAAACCAAGTTCAAGTTTCACAATATTCAACTCGTTAGCTCGTGAAAATGTTTGTTAAACTAATGAATAAACTTTTAAATAGAAAAAATAATAATTTTAATATCAAATTTATAGATTGAAATATATAAATAAATATATTAAATTTATTTATTAAAATAAAATTATAAATTTTAAAAATATATTATAATTTTTTAAATATATATTTTAATTTTTAATGAATATTTAAATTTATAATTTATATTTATTAAAATTATTTAGACTAGATAATATATTTTAATTTTTAATAAATATTTAAATTTATAATTTATATTTATTAAGATGATTTAAACTCCATAAAAATTCATGAGCCATAAATATATTCATTAAATAAAATTTGAGCTTAGTTCGATTATAAACGAGTCAAACTCAAACATTAAAAAATTCAGCAATTATACCCTCAAAAGAGACCGGGCATTGTTAGGATGCAAAGTGAACATTTTCTGTTTAATAAAATACTACTTGTTTTATAATAAGAAAACAAATAAATACAAAGTCAACTTACATTATAGTATTGTACTTGATGCTTTTGCTTAACAGGTAATGTTAAAGGTGAAACAATCATATCCAATGAACACAAACGGAATGCATCGGCAAATAAATCAAAATTCAAAATTTTCTCAATGATTTTTTCTTCCAATGACTCCCTATTTCACGCTACAACCTACAAGTCTGCAAAGAAATTAGTAACAGAAGAGCTTGATGTTTGTCCCTTGCCGGATTTCTTCCTCGTCGTACCTGCACAAACAAATTTAGAGTCACGAATTATAAACTGCCAAACACAGATAACAGTCTAAACCGCATGTCTGCACCTTTAGTCGATTTCAGGGGTTTTACATCGACGTCCATCTCTTCATCATCACTATCAGTTTCAACCATTTGATTTTCTGGTGCGCCGTTATGGTTATCCAAAAGCTCTTGCAAATCCCAAAGCTACGAGAGAAAAACATAGCAGACAGGTACATAAGTTGCGTAATCTCAAAAAATGGGGCCGTAGCACATAAACGTAACGGGGCACGAGAGTCATGGTAAATTAATCCGTAAATCAAATAGCGGATTATAATTTCACCTTCAACATTTGATCATGTGAAATGCTGCCAAGAACATGTTTATCTTTTGAGAATGCTGCATGGCCAACAACATGGGTTGTTAAAACAGGCAAAAAAAAACAAACTTTAAAGAATTAACAACAATAACACAAACACATACCAAGGCGCTCTATTGGGTATTCTGAATGCTCTGCAAGTGGCTGGATTATCCTATTTGGTAAAATGCCTACCAACCTACGCAAAAATTTCTGATGTTAAAGAATCAAGAAGTTTGGAATTCACAGAGAGCTGGAGAGGTTAGTCCAAAAACCTGATCACTCCATCTTCCGATCCAGAAATGAGAGTGTCTTCGTCAAGCTACAAAACTATAATACGTCAATTCATAAATAACGTAAGAGTTGATTTATCTATGTATAACAAAACTACTCGCCTTCAATAGTGTATCAACAGACATAGGATGCCCAAGGAAACGATCACTGATGATACAAAAATATAAGGGTTAGATGTAGCCACTAATATGGAAAAAAAGAACCCAAAGATAATGACATCATGAACCATAAACATAAACATTATCTACTTTTTGATAAAGATACCTGCAATCCTTGAAATGGCCCCAAGAATATAATAATAATGCTCCTGATTGAGTTCCGCAGATAACTTTTCGACCATTCTAGGTAAAATAACATATTTTAATATTAAAAAACAATAATCCAAGAAAGAAAAGTAAAGAATAAGCAATATTTTGTAGCCGACACAAATCTTCTTGCAATTCCTGTACTGAATGATATTTTTCTAGTGATATTAAACATAGTTTAAAGCTCATTTTCCTGAAGTATCATAATACTCTTATGGCGTATGATGTGCAACACATACATAAGACAACAAATAAGATATCATAAGACAAAAGTAATGAAGCATATTAGGGATCACAACAAATATTGTGTGTAGGGCGAAAATAATGATAATTGTCAGCATATTAGGGATTAAAGCAACAAGAAGAGAGTCTACCACATTATACAGATTATGAAAAATAAATGCACCACCCCTACATGTGAAATAGATGTCCAGCCCCATAAGGCCTTCCAATCCAAGACTGTTAGAAATTGTCAGTAATGACGAGGAGCACTGAAGCCCCAAAAGAGCATGAATATAACACACAGGGGTGTTACTAATCTCCATCTAACCTTAATCCATCCGGATAAACTTGATATGTCAAAAGAGCTAGGTCCCTCAATCAGATGAAGAAGCACATAGCCTTCAAGATCGTACCAAATTTTGTGAGAAAATATTCCAATGGATCGAGTTTCCAAGGACAATTGGTTGGATCTTAACAAGTATTACACTTGAATCCAATCCAAAAATCAAACACAGACAACACAAGAGAAAGGAATAATAAACTTTAGTAAGAAGAAACATTCCAAAATTCTTATTCCTCAAACAGTTCGTCTAAGCATCGTTATTGTCAACATGACACAATTTCGTAAACCTATTTTCTTTACTGCCACCTTCAAATTTCAACTCAAAACTCTCCCTGCTTTTTGAACAAACTAGTGTACACACATGACCATTATCTTGCTAACTTCCATTGAGTATATCCTAAATATTTCCACATCAATACATTTGTACAATTTGGATGATGAGATCCAATCAATTGATAGGAGTAGCAAGCTTTAGTTGATTCTTATGAAAGAGCACCACTATAATATGAGAATTGAGAACCACTAGCAATGAATACATGGAGACACAAGATGACACAGACACGTTGAGTTAAACCCACCTCCAATGGATGTGTAAAATATATTGGAAATATGATATGTTAGGGATCTAGATTGATGTCAACGTCAGAAACATGTACTCGACCAAGTAGTACTCAATCAAGTAGCTTGGCTAAAAATCTCTGTTAAATTGAATCTTTATTGAATACAAAATCAGTATACCAAACTTCTAAAACATGAATAACTGTGTCAGGAAAATAATGTTTTTCCTTATGCAAGTCTAGAAAGAACATCAAATTATTAGCTGAAAGGCAGTAGCTAATTACCTTCATTACCACCAAGGACAGTAGCTCATCTTCTGAAAATTCAGATTGGGATTGTATCTACAATGATGTTGAAATAGTATCAGCCTTCACTTCAAGGCAGAATCCTTGAAAATAGTAAGGACATTCTACATTTGCGGAGAACAAAAAAAAAAATGCTAACAAATACCTTATTTTTTCGAAGATTTAAAACTGATAGAGTGCCATCTCCACTGTGATGAATAAAACTAAATTATTAAAGAAGCAAATGCAAAACTAGCTTGTCATGAAAAAAAATAAAGAAAAAAAAAACAAAAGGACAGTTCACACAACCACTACACAATTGAGAAGAAAAAAAGGATAAAATTACAGTTTCATTTCACTGCTCAAGAACAACACTAACAAGCTTTGCATAATTATTACTATGGATAATATACTAATTGCAGCCAATTATTGTTATGGCGAAATACTGTGCTGACGCAAGTTAGTTGTGTCAACCTAGTACGTGAGAAAAAAGAGGAAAAAGAGGAAGATGCTGATCTGAAGCAGGAAGAGGAAGAAGTGAGAAACAACCAACAGTCATCAGTGTTAATGCAAACAAAGATGTGTTAAGAAAGATTAATGCTTTTAGTGGGCTGTGCATTTGAATTTGGATTGATTGACGATATATCCTGCATTATGAAACCTTACAGAATGCTTCACCATAAGCATCTCAAGATAATACCTTGGAAGTGTAGTCTACATCCTACACAGTCCATTCGAGGCAATCAAGACTGATTTTTGTTAAGTGCCTTATCCACTAAACCACTAACATTAGATAACGATGAATAAGTTGAAATTGAAATTAAGAAAAATAAGAAATATAAAGGATGAAATGATGTAAAATTAGAAAGAAGTTAAATAATGTATATAACATATACCTTGTTCCCAAAAGTTGCATAGTATCAGAGACAAAAAAGAGATCAGAAACATAATCTTCATGAGCTGAAAATGTATTGCAACAAGTACGTTGTCTCGTGTCCCAAACCTGGAATTTTTCAGAATTATGTGACGTATTACACTTGGGCATCAAAGTTTCACCCCAAAAATACAAAAAAAAATATTTTTCACTGAATTAGCCATTCAATTTCTTAAGAAGATTATGTATCATATTCAGTAACATGAGAAATATCAAATGTGTCAAACCACAAGGAGAATAACTTTTGAACAACATGGTAAAGGTAAGGCAGGAGGAAAAAAAAGAACCTTTATGCATCCTTCATCATCACCAGATGCAACTGTTGTCTCTGTTAAGTTGACAAGTCGGTTGACGGCATCCCTTTATTCACGATTTATGAAGAACCATAGATAATTGCATAATGTGAAACACTGGGAAAAAAGACAATTGAATAAAAAGAAAACACCAAGTTAACTATAGCTAACCCATGAGCCTCATCTAGACGAGCAATGGCTTTTCCAGTTTCCACATCCGACGCAAGCATAGAGCAATCCGGAGAACCCGTCAGGATTACTGCAAATGCAATAAATGCATGGCATGGGAACTGAAAAAATTAACTGGTGCATGTAAAACATTACACCTATGAGATCAATTGAACAAATACCTCGCCCTGAATCAGCAAATCGTAAAGCTCTGCAAGATTCATTGTGAGCGCGAATTTCCAGCAACCTAGAAAACACCAAAATAAGCTCAAAACAGGCAGTGCATAAAAATTGATTTGAAATCGAGGCCACAATGATAAAACAAACGTCAAAATGAGCTAACAGAAAATGAAGTTTTTTTATTTTTGGATAAAAAGCAAAAAAAAAAAAAAAACAATCTGGGATCTCGTTCTCCAAATCATCCAAATAGAAAGCATCAAATAGGAAGCACAACAAGAACAACTTACCTTTTGGGCTGTGCATCGGAAGCATAATGGTACCTATTGTGGGCATTGAGTGACAAATAGTCAACAGATTGCTCCTTCTACTTGATAAAGTAAGAAATTGAATGGGATATAGTAACGACTCACAGGTGGAAATCGCCGCTGATAAGGCCCACCGCCACGAGAGGGGAAGTAGGATGGAAATCCAGATCGAAAGGAATCTTCCCGAGATTGATCTCCATCTCCTAGGAGGAAGTCGAGAATACGATCTAGGATGAGAGCCGTGAGAAATAGGACGGTCAAAATTCGATGTTGGGTACCGTCGAAGGCCGGCGGTGAAGCGGAACGGCGGCGGGGCTCGAGACCAACTGATACATTAGAGATTTTGATTATTCAGGTTCAGGGTAAAGGAAAGAAATCCTTTCACTAATGAAGGAGTGTAAGATCAAACCACTAAGTTGATTATCTAAAACAAAGGAAAGAAAGCTAAATTATTTATTATCCAAAATACCTTGTTCTAAGGAATACTGAATCTGAATCTGTCTGCAAGAAGATGCTGAGGCCGAAAGACGCAGGTCGATGGCTGAAGAGGCCGTCGAATATAGAAAGAGGAAGACCTTTCCGGCTGAGATTTAGGGTTTCGGCGCTGAATAGAGGAAGAGGAAGGTTTTCGGCATGAAATGGATTTAGGGTTTCGGCGTCGCGTTGTGTAGCGTGCAGTAAGGTTAAGGGTTACGAGAAAATAAAATTAAGGAAAATTAAAATGGAGAACAAAAATGGTATAAAAAATAAAGGGAAAAAGAAAATAATATAAATAAATAAAATTGTTTTATCACAGCTTAATCATTATAATTGAAATATTAATTTTTATTTATTATAATTACTGATCGATTATTTGTGTTGATAGTTTTGTCAAATCTAATTGTGTTTTTTATTTTTTAAAAATGAACATGGAGATAAAATTTTGCAAAAAAAATCGTCAAAATAAATTTAAATGATATTTTTATTTTTTAGAAATAAAAAATAATATAATTATCGGTTATATTTTAGATGGAAAGAAAGAACGAAAAGAAGAGGAAAGATATTAGCAGTAAGCAAAAAAGGAAAAATCATGACAAAATTATTTGAACTTTTAAGAAGTAGAATTTAAAACAATTACTTATAAATTATTATTAATAGTATTTAGGTTTATTTATTAAAATTAAAAATTTTATAATATCTTTATCAAATTTTATTAATAAAATTTTAAAAATTAAAAAGATTCTACAAGACTTTCAAATTTAACTTATTTAAAATATATATATTTGACTAATAAATATTTTTAATTAAATAAATAAAAATAAATTTGACTACTAAACTGTAAGAAATATTAATTAAATTTGACAATTATAAATTATTATAATACTAGTTAGTATACATATTTAACCGTTATTTAAAAAAAATTTATTGATAAATTTTGATTTTGATAAACTATCAGTTAAGTTTATTTGGACAAGAAATATTGAACTAGTAATTAATCTTTTTTTTTTATATATCAATAGTGAATTATAATAGAAGAGAAGATGCTCGTACTTATTTTCATTCTATAATATTATAATTTCTATTTTAATTCCTATTCTTGGGAAAGAACCAAACGTTTCCTTAACTTTAGATATAAAAATTATAAATTAAAATTCAACTTTACCTAATAAAAAATTTAAATTTACCAATAAAAAATTTAATATTAATAACAAAATTTAAATTTCGCTAATAATAAAAAAAATTATATCAATAAAATTTAACTTTGACTAGTAAAAAATTTAATATTAATAATAAAACCTAACTTTGGTTAGTAAAAAAATTTAATATTATTGGTCCAATTTAATTTTGACCAATAAAAATTTAAAGACTTATAATTATAATTATAATTATTTACGGAATACAATTCAGTATTAAACATATTCTTTTATGAATTTAAAAATAAATAAATCTTGATTGGAGATACTTCACGGAACAAACTATTTTAACGTAAAATCAGTAACAAATAATGTACTGTAAAATATTTGTTAATTTAGATAGTGGTAGCATCCAATAGCCTGGAGTATATATATATTTATTAACTTTGATAGTGGTAGCAACCAATAGCCTGGAGTATATATATATAGAGAGAGAGAGACAGAATTTCTATCCACCAATTCCTATCCTACGGTTTTGGTGCGGCAAGTTAATGTGGAATGTTCCACGTCGTCATCTGCTGCGGTGAAAAGTCGCTAACAACTTTTGACGCGCAGAAGCCTATTCCTCGTGTTTTCCTCTTTGTAGAACTCTAGCTGCCGCTCCTCCTTCTCTGAATTGCCTCTCTTGTCGAAGCATTCCTCTCCTCGTGAACCCTAGCCGAAGCGTCGCTTCCTCCTTCCTCTCCTCGCGTTCCCTAGTCGAAGCACGCCCACCTCCCTCTCTCCCACCTCTGCCTCCCTTTCAAGCAACGACACTTCTGCACTCTCTCTTGCTGAAGCTAGGACGTGAGCTCCATTGCGTAGTTAGTTTGTTGTGGAAATGCCGAAGCTACGACTCCCCAACCACCATCCCTTTCTCGCATCTCGTTGCTTGCACACAGAAGCTTCGTGGTTTTAGACTAGGGTTTCGCCTCCCTCTCTGTCATGCATGCCGGAATTCAGTCTCTCCAATCTCTTACAAAGCCATTCCTGTAAAGGATCATGTGATTCTGGGTCTTACAGTTTGTTTTGTTTATGAAAGTGCTTGAAGCATTCTCTTAACTTTATTTTTGTGCTTTTATGATTTGTGTTTATTATAATTCATTGTTCATTTCAAATTATAAAATCTGAAGTGAAACAAATTTTGGAATTGATAGTGAATCCAGCCTCTCCTTCATTCTTGTGCTTGAAGAAAAGTTCATTGCTTTGGAGCTTGTGGTATGTTTTGTTTATGAATGTGGTTGAAGTATTTTGTTATCTTCATTCCTGTGCTTTTATGATTGAAGTGAAATGAAATTTGAAGTTAACAGTGATTTAACATTTCATAGAAGTTGACAATAGTTGCATGAGTTGAAACAAAACTCTTGTGCTTATGTTATTTTACTTTTAGAAATTGTATGATTTGTGTTGTTTTAGAAATTACATGATTTGTTCAATTAAGTTTAGAGTTTAAAAATTACATGTCTAGCTAATTGTAACAGTTGATGTTTATTTTGAAATAAGTTGTAGTTTTTATTTATTTATCTACTTATCTATTGTCAAATATAATGCAAGAACACCCAGAAATAGAAGAAAATAGAGTTGATGATCAGGATTTCATTCTCCAAGTTGATCTTTGGAGGATGCATATTCGTTCTATAACCAATATGCACAAGAAGCCAGATTTAGTTTAAGGAATAACACGAGTAGGAAAAATAAGATGACAAATGAAGTGATGTGAAAATAAATTGTATGCTTTAAAAAATGGCATACATATTGAATGCAGACAATAAAAATCCAAATCCTAATAACTAATAAGGGAAAGGGCATGTGATACAGTTAGAACGGGTTGTAAGTCAAATATTGCATTTGTCAAGAAGTAGATGGGACATGATTGAGTTGTCTGTAACTTTATAGAAACCAATAATCATCCGCTCTCGACTCCATCAAAGGTGTATTTGTTACGCTCACATCGTAGTGTTTCGGCAGCTAAGATAGCATTAATAAAACTGTTTTCAGAGGCCAATATATTAACTTATCAATAAATGCGTTTATTAGAGATAGAGTATGGAGGCCCTAAATAGACAAGTTGCATAGAAACTGATATTAAAAATATTGAGAGAAATCTAAGAGATGAATAAAAGGGTATTAATGTTGAAACAATGATCGAGTTTTTTTACAACTAAGTAAAAGAAAAAATTTAACTTTTTTCTTTGACTACGAGACTGATTCAAATAACATATTTAATAGGTACTTTTGGGCTGATCATGTATCAAAAAGGGTATACAGTGTATTTAGTGATGTAGTTGTATTTGATACGACATATAACACCAACAAATATGGTTTGACTTTGACACCATTTGTAAGAGTTAATCATCATCATCAGACAATTCTTTTTAGTTGCGGATTTATTAGTGATGAGAAAACTGAGTCTTTTATTTGATTGCTTACAAAGTTCCTAGAAGTCATGCCTAAATGTACACTATCAGGATTCGGCTATGACAAAAGTTATTATACAAGTTTTTCCTCAAACAGTGTATCGATATTGTTTGTACTACATATTGAACAAATTCCTAGATAAATTAGACCCTT
>JBBMJZ010208898.1:0-37306 GCA_037833815.1 Zingiber zerumbet
CAAAATGGATCTAAGTTGGATCGACGCCTACTGTTCCCTCAAACGAGGAACGCGTCCTCACCAAGTCACTTCCCTCTAGTGACTTATCTTAACTTACCGTCTTGCCAGACATCCGGTCAGCCCGTCGACCTGTCTGGAGTTCATGCTAGCTATCCAGTCGGCCCGTCGACTTAGCTGGACTTCGTGCCACCTATTTGGTCGGCCTGTCGACCTAGCTAGACTTCGTGCCAGATATTCGGTCATCCCGTCGACCTATCTGGACTTCGTACCAGCTATCCGGTCAGCCCGTCAACATAGCTGGATTTCTTGCCAGATATCTGGTCAGCCCGTCGACCTATCTGGACTTTTCCTGCACACTTAGTTAACTTGTTAGATCACAATAAACCTGACTTAACTTACTTTGTCATTCATCAAAACCTGAGTTAGACTGTTAGTGCAACCTGCACCAACAGATGTGACTTGGAAGAATATCAACAACTGTTGTAGAGGTGAGCATCGCTAAGATAGGTATATTTGAGGTACCATGTGTATAATTTATCTCATTCAAGAAATACTAAATGTGAAACTAGCACAACCAGATATTAGTAGAGGGAGAGAATACGTAGATAGAGAACTTTGAAAAAAAAAATCTAATAAAGAGCAGAGACCATATATACAATTTTTAAGATAGCATATGGTGAGAGGTGTATCACCCCAAAAGGAAAAAAATGAATTTACATATGTAGTAGTGTATCATCCATCTCAACTAAGTGTCAGTTCTTCCTTACTGCTACAACCTTCTATTATGGTGTGTGGGGGCAAAACATCAACTATGAAGTCTGATTGTGCATTAGATTCAAGCAACTCCTGAGATTGACTGCTTGTCTGATTATTGTGTGTATACTGACTGTAAAACTCTTAACATTTTCCAGTTAGATGTCCTACTGTCACTAGTCATTCTTATATGTTTATTGATTGTTGCCAACTAACTGCAACATCTCTTGTGTTAGCACTTTGTAGAAAGCTTGATTAGAAATGTTAAATTTATCAAACCAGTAGAGATCTGCCTAATAAATGGACTGTTTGTAGCATCAATTTTGTTACAGCTTAAGCTTGTATCACTTATTGTGTATGTCTTCTTCTTCTCCAGGTTCTTGTGGAACTGTGTATCATGCTCTGTGGTATGGCTCGGTGAGCATTTACTTTTCTTTTTATTTTTATTAATTAAAAAATTATGTTCCCAGTCATTTCTTTCTTTATGAGGGAAGAGTTCATGCCTTGCTCCTCTAGTAGTATTCTCGATCACTGTCGTGGGTGATGTGTATGTTTTCCAATCATGTGATCTATTTTATCAGCCTAGGAGCTTTAGATATTATAAAATTTATTCGATGAGGGCCAAAAATGTCAGATTAAACAAATTCTTAATCCATTACCAATTAATATCATGGCATTGGGAGATCTGATGTTCAAACGACAGTGTGCCTTTTCTTATGTGTGGAAACTGTCTATTGTGTTTCTTGCAGGATGTTGCAGTTAAAGTATTCTCAAAGAATGAATATTCTGATGATTTGATAGTTTCCTTTAGACAAGAGGTCAGTGATTTAAACAAAATTGGTTTTATGTATGTTGAAGACACTACATGCATTACACATTATCAATATTTGGCACATTGAGAAGCTAATTGCTCTTATACATAAATGGCATTTCTTTTATTTTTCTCTTGCGCGTTAATTAAAACTGCAGCCATTATTCTGAAATGCTAAAGGTTTAACTCATTTTCTAGCTTTCTCCCTCATGTTCTTTCATTTTCAGCTGCTGTAGTGTACCTTTCTTGCTTTTGGAAGCTATAAGCCATAACTTCTTTATCAATTATATGTTTTATATTGATATCATAGTCTAGCTCTCTTGCTTTGATCCATGCTGTTCCCAACTGTTTGTGGTTGACTATATTGATCTTATTCTCACACCAAGTTCTATCCAAGACTATATTATTAGTAATTTTTAAGTCAAGATGTGAAGTTCCATCTTGTCAGGTTAACACGGTTTTGCATGTAGACCAAAGCAGAGAAGGCATTGACATGGGCAAATTTACTTGTCTTGTCCATGCATCTACCAAGGTTGTTTCACCTTTGTTAGGTGATTTATGTTTCAATATGCTGTGTGAAACACGGAACAATAGACAAGAACCTATCTTGACATTGTTGCTGCTAGTTGCTTGAGATCCAATGCCAAGGGACTTGATGCTGCCAACCAAAGATCTTGCAATCGTTGTGGTCATAAAACACTACCTTCATGTTACCTTCTTACCAAGCAATGCGAGGAACGATGGACAAGGAGTGACCTCAACATCATTGCTACTAATTTTCAAGATCCGTGTTACCTTCGTTGATACAGCATATCTCTGAAATTGTTTTGACCATTGAACTTACCTGTATTCTAGCTTATCATTGATCAAGAACACTCCCCTTCTTGTAACCTAAAACTTTACCAACCCAGTAACTTCTTAACCCAGTTTGATTGAGAGTGATGGTGGAGGCTATGAGTGGATGTTACTTCTTTCCTCATCTTTCTTTCTTTCCTCTTCCTGTACTCCTGACTAGCCAACCCTTGTCATATACCAAGACATATGAAAACTAGAACAATATTATGTCCATTCAAAGTTCAAAATTGGTAATGGAACCAGTATTTTAAATCTTGGTTCAGGTTAAGATAGTCTATAACTGTAAAAATACTTTTGCATATTATATAACTTAGGATTTCACATGAGATGTACTAGGTTAGGATATATATCTCGTTTATCATGCACAAGGTGGATCAAATGGTAGACACTGTGACACTTCTTAGCATACACATTTCATCCAGTGTGAATATTCATTGGGCAAAATCGATGGTCATAAATCAATATGTCAAGGCATAATGCTTGCTTTGGCGATCCTACCAAAGTTTCTTATGTGGTTTGTTGTTTGCAATGACAAATTGTTCTATATAGTTTGTTTTTCTGCGAGTGAGGTTCTTTTATTAGAGTAGCTAAATTTCAATGTTTAACTCAAAAATTGGAGATTCTGAAACTAAGATGAGACAATTAGTTTTTTTCCTTCTCAAATTTGGTTCTTGGAATGGCCTTCTGCCTATTCATACTTCCCTTTTAATGTGCCCTTCCTTTTCACTTATACGTTTTGTGGATATCTGTTGCACGGTTCGAAATCTTGAACCGTGTCGATGTTTCTATCTTTGATTAGAACGATATTGTTTTGGTATTATGCCTATGTTTTGATGAATAGTGCGGGTGATAAATTGGAGATGGAAGGAGGAAAGAGATGAAGAAGTAAAATAAAAAAGATAAAATACTTTTATTATTTTTTTTGTTTTTTCTATTAGAAGAAAAACTATTAAAAAAAAAATAACTCAATTTTAACACGCCAAGGAGTGCCGAGTGTAACATGAATGATACTTGACACTGAAGACATTGTCTTGGTGCCGAGTAGTATCAAATTTCGGTAATTTATCGGCCTGATACGTTTTGGCAGTTTCGACTGGTATGATACGAGATTTAAAACCATGTTCTGTTGTACAAGCTACAGGGTCCTTAGTTTGACATATATGATAATTATAAAATTAGATTTCTCAACACTGATTGAGGAAATAAACATACAAAAATCTCACCATGCTTAAATCAACAAATCACTTTGGTTTAGGGCATTTGCACATTTATATCATCAGTTTTTTGCCTCTGGTTTCTCAAGTCTCAACTACTCTTGTGCTCTTGGATGGAGGTTCACACCATTTATTTTTCCCTTCCAGTAATTGGTACTTTGACCGGGTCATTAACAATAAACATAAACTAGCTACCAAACTTCCTCAGTTTGAAATAGCAAAGGATTTTACTCATGAATTTATATTTTTGCATAAAAATATAGTTTATGCATTCCATAAACGAACTCCTGATTTCCCAACCAACCAGACTCTAGAGTCCCTTATCACATGTGAGTCTCTAGTTTTCTTCTATAAAATTTTGTTTGAATTTCCATGGTTCATATTCTTATCTATCCTATCCAATTTTCATAGCCCTTTTCGCAGTATAGGGTGTTTGCCAAGCTCATGTAGCTTTCCATAAAAAGTCCATAACTGTAGTTTCAATAATTAGCTTAACTCAGTTTGTGATTGTTGCAATTGTTACCGTACAGTATGTTTGCTTTGTTTTGAGCTTAATGATGTAGCTTGTCCATTTCCCTAAGGAATATTATACACATTTCTCATCATGAAACCACAACTTCAAAAAGGAGATTAGTAGCCAAGACCTGAAAATTCGAGATTACACTTAAGCTCTGGTTCATAATTTCTCTAATTTAATAGCCTTCAAGTTATATGCCTTTCCTATTAAAGAATCTCTTTTCCAATTGGATTTTTACAATCTTATGAGTATATTACTGACTAGTATGTACTAGTTAGGCTATTCTCTCTGATTTATATATTTTTGACTGAATCTGAATATTGCTTTATTTTAAGGTGTCACTCATGAAGAGGCTGCGCCATCCGAACATACTTCTTTTTATGGGTGCGGTTGCTTCTCCTAATCGCCTTTGCATTGTAACTGAATTTCTTCCACGGTTGGTACTCAACTCTCTATTCAAATCAAAGCACAAAATTAATGTAATAATCATTTTGTTCCAAATGTTGTCTCTTCCTTATCAAGAGGTCAGTTAGATATGCAATCAAGGGAGAATAGGAATATCCAGTTGTCATATTCATAGGCTACAACCTTGCATGAAACATAAGATAATTCAGCTGCATTATGTCCCTCATATACATTGAGTTTCTCAATTACTCACTTGCTATATGGAGAGGGAACATTTTGATAATAAAATGAAAACCTTTGGAGATATTTTGACATTAATGAAGCCTTAAGAGGCATTTTAAACAAAAAAACTACTGAACATTGGCATTTGGAAAATTACCCAATCTTCTGATAGAATTAGTAATGAGATGAAGTTCCATGAACATGGATCCCAGCAGTTTGGAGTTGGGTACATAGTTCTTGTCCCACCACTGAGATTTGGGTAATATTGGCATCAGAGTATCAAACTGATACTTTCTTATGCTACTGTCACAGCTGTAAAGAACTTTTAGCAGTTGGATGATACTATCTGCCCACTACTGTTGTGCAATTTTAGTTATACTGGAGCAGGATTCATTTCAATAGTTTGAAATATCTATATATTAAAACAAGATGAAATATTTAAATAGATTGATTATTAACATTCAGTTTTAAAATTAATAATTTTGAATGCAGTGGGAGTTTGTTTCGCTTGTTGCAAAGAAAAACAAAATTGGACTGGAGAAAGCGAATACTCATGGCCCTAGATATTGTAAGTATGGTTCCTCAATCCAGAATCAAATTGTATGCTTCTGAAATTTGAATCCAACTAACTTCACATAAAACAACCATACTGATATTTCTTTCCTAATTACCTCACACCTTGATCTATCAAGTATTGGTGGGCATCAATTTTCTAAAACCAGACTGGACTGGCTGATTCAACCAGTTCAACCAAGATCCGGTGGTAAACCCTGTCCGTTTTATGAAACCGGCAACCGGCAACCGGCAACCGGCAAAAACGGGATTAATCCAGTTATAAATCAGAAACCAGTAAAACAGGATGCAACTGGATTTGTGGCCTGGTTGAAAGGCAACAATACAGCTTAATGTGGGTCACCTATTCAAAGCTTAGTAGTAGCAATTATTTCTTCTTATTATTTATATATACACACATCTTCTGGAAAATATAATTTTTGTTTGAATTTGTCTACATTTAAATATAGTTAATTATATATAAGCATCAAATAGGTTTAGTTATATCTAAGTTTTATATATTTTAAAATAAGTTATCTTTTATAGTAAACAAATTGTAAATATTTTATACATAAAATATGAATTATAATTATGACTATCTTCCAAGCCTGCCTGTTTCCTTTGCCCTAATAGGCAATACCACAATCACACAACTTCATTGACTCCTCCTTTTCGATCATTCATTTACCCTATCTTTCATATCTTCATTAGTATCTCTTGAACAATAAAACATATAAAAAACTCCTAGTTACAACCTTACAAATTCATTGATTTTATTTGTTGAATAATCAAACTAAAATGAGTGAAGATATTTAGTGAAAGAAACCCACCTGGAGTTGGATGTATCAAATCATGCGGAAGTTAAGTAGGTGAAGCATAATGGTAGGATGGTGCTGGCAGATTGTTTCTCAGACTCGATTATGATCATCAAACTGAACATGTATCTAGATGTTGGAGACCATTTCTTAAAATTATTGCATGTTTAGTGGTGATGGCAGTGTCTCATTTGGAAAGTTTAGGAGTACGAAGTGTTCAAGTAAATGGTTGGGGTTTCCTTGTGAAGTTTGAAATGAATTCTCAGAAGATTTAGTCCATTGATTTCCGGTATATGAATAAAGAAAGAACTACCTTCCTATTGTAACTTGCGATATCCTCGCTTGAAAGATTTAGATTTCCAGTATCTGAAACAAAAAAGAACAACTTTCCTATTGTATGGTTTGCGCGCATCAACCATCCCTGATCTTGCATTGTTGGTGCACTTGTGCAATCAAATTCTGTTCTTAGTTGTATCTGTATTAAAATCCGCATATCGTATGCATAGTTCATTCATATTTCTTTTTGGTTATCGTGAAAAATTGTGGCTGTCATAGACATTGTATGTTTTGATGTTGTTGGTGAATTAAGTTGGTTATGAAAATGTGCACATATTGGCAGGCTAGGGGAATGAATTATCTTCATCATTCCAACCCTATAATCATCCATCGCGATCTAAAGTCATCAAATTTATTGGTCGACAAGAATTGGACTGTCAAGGTAACTTTGCATCAAAATCGTAATAGCCTATCCCACTTTGTACAGTCATAATCCTCTATTAGTTACCTATATTTGCAAACAGGTTGGTGATTTTGGACTTTCGCGCCTGAAGCATGAAACTTATTTGACCACCAAATCTGGGAAAGGAACGGTAGTGACACTCTGACAAATTCTATTCTTGTACTGTACTCTTAACAGTTGTTCATGATCCTAAATGTTTTTCTTGGTATTTAGCCTCAATGGATGGCTCCAGAAGTTCTTCGAAATGAACCCTCAGACGAGAAGTATGCTGAGCTATTATTCTGTAGGCGTTTATGGCCGATCCATCTTCTTTTTGTTGTTTAGACTAATGTAGTTTTTTGTATTCTCTTGGAAAAATAGGTCGGATGTATACAGCTATGGTGTGGTATTGTGGGAGCTTGTTACTGAGAAAATCCCTTGGTATAATCTCAATTCGATGCAGGTGAGTATCATTTTGTCGACATGTATACCTTTGGCGGGTTGCCATTTGTGATACTAGGCGATATTCATGAGAAAAATTCGAATACACTTGGTGAGCTAATGAATGGCCAATGAAGTATGTATTAGATGTATGATGACAAGACTTAAACGTTAACAAGACCCCAAATGATACAACTGATCTAACCAGCATCTCACTACTAGTGATGTCTGGTTATCGAATCTCTGTGAAACAAGCTTGGAGTTTATAAAACATTTAACTTGTATGTTATTAGGGTTTCATGAACACAAGAATCGGTGTATCGGTCTAGTTCCTATTTTCCCTAAGAGGTCCGTCGTCTAACTTTTTTGCTTATCCAGGTCATTGCAGCTGTAGGGTTCATGGATCAAAGGTTGGATCTACCAGCAGATCTGGACCAGCAATGGGTATCGATAATTCAGAGCTGCTGGCAGAGGTTAATTCTTGGTCTCCAGATGTGTTATCATTCATATCTGAACCTTATTGATTTCTCATTTTTTTGTGCTTGCAGGGAACCGAAACTCAGACCAACTTTCCAAGAACTTATCGAAAGATTCAAAGATTTGCAGAAACAGCATGCTGCGCCGGGTCACCCACCGCGTCCTGCCACCCGGTGAAAGCGTTTGTGGTACTGCAAAATTGAGCTTTCAGGACCAAAACAAGACCCCATGATTTGCAGACAAGGAAACAAAAATGCCACACTTGGGAGGATCAAGCCTTGAACCATCAAACAAGGGTCCTTGTGAAACTAAGAACAGTTTCGCTAACTGATTATCTTCACAGATCAGCTTCATGTTACTTGGACCAGGCATTGCAAAGTTTCATGATCTAGGAAAGTTCGGCGCCAATCAAATAATATGTTGTTCGAAAAAAAAACCCGCCATTGGTGTGCTAACCACATGTGGAATCTAGGAGCTTTGTGGGAAATGGGGTGTTTTATCATTAAGTTCCTATCTGTACAGAGATGAGATCATAGTAAAGGTTCTATTTCTCCTTCTACCAAATGTTGTACAACAAAGAGATGACTATATGCCTTATTTTTTATAACTTTCAAAAATAAAAATGTTTGGTGCATAAAAGTATCGAGGAAGGTTTTATTATATGCAACCATACCACTTTCATATCACACGACAATTAACTTTATCATTATGTCAAGTCTCCCTTTCAAAATACATTTGATAATATATAAAATAAATTGTAGCATGTTACATGCGGGTAAAGAGAGAGGCATGACAAAGAAATCTCATCACAAATGAGAGTTCTCCACAAAAATATTTTTAAGCAGCTCTGAAGATAAATACATTAATAGTCTACGTATCAATTCAAACAATTCAGGTATTACAAAACTACCCAAAAGGGGAAGCCATTAAGCAGAGTAAAGCATTATAGCAAGCGTGGTAGGCTACCTCATTGCCTTACTGGTCTTCAACATTGTCTTTGTGCCAGCGCTATCATCTGTATCGTCTTCCTTGTCGTCAGAGTTGATGATTATAATGTTGTCATCAGCTTCAACATCGAAGTCATCTTGTCCAGCCATTTCCAACTCCATGTTGTCGTCCCAGTCGTCATCTTCACTGTCCAGATCGTCGTCTTCATCATCAGCTTCTTCCTGCTGTGAGCGCAATGTGTGGTACTCCAGAGGGGGCGGGCAGTCTTCTGTGACAGCTTCATCGCGTTTCATAACGAGATGCCGAATGATCCTCTCGTCCTTATCCAGCATGCTCTTGAAGTCGTTGACGAACTTTGCATCAATCTCGAAGTTCATTAGAACATAATTGGCATGAGTTGCTTTCTTTATTTTGTATGCGAGTTGGCGAAGACCCCAGTTATTCAGTCTCCAAATCCTGCCTTTCTTCTCCCTGACAAATTCTGCAAAAGTAGAGTTAAAACATCAAATGCAGGAAAAGTCCATGAAAAAACTGTCATAAACAAAATGTTTCTTCAGCAAATCTCACCGTGGATCAAAATCATAATCTACCCTAAATTATGTATAAATGGGAAATTGGTACTTGTAATAAATTTTTAAAAAAATGAAATTTAAGCAGAAACTGAGCTAGAGAGGGCTCCTTGCCAATATCAGGAATTGCTCTGGATGCAAAATAGCAAAAAGGGCTAGGAGCACCACCAGTGAGACACACTCAGAAACTTAGCTGTGGGTTCTTTCCCTATTCCGGGGGGAAAAGCACTAGATATCAATTAACATTGCCTACCTAGAAGATTAAAAGGAACTCTGGTACATAGGAATGGCTAATTGGAAGACAATGGCAGAAGGATTACCATTTTGTAAGACCTAACTAATAACAGTTTATAGGAGAAAGATATGTGGTGACAGTCAGTGTGAGAAAACCACATCGAACTCAAAAGAAATCTACAATTGCAACTCTCATGACTGGGCCCCATATTATTCCCGTAAATCAAGAATTTGATAATGTTTTGTTCTCTACTCTTGAAGCAGTGTTGCATGTAGATGCTACTTCTCTTTACAGCATCCACCTCTCATTCCAGGTAAATATGACCAAATTGTGTTGCCAGTCCCAATCTATATCAGGATTCAAAAAGAACTCCAAAATATTTAACCAGCAATATAATCAACCTTCAAGTTGGCTAGTAGATAAGATATGTGCGTCTATTGTAGGTTAAACAGATTTCTTTTGGACCCAATCATATTTTACAACCATATTCCATTTCATTCTGAAATATAAGAAGAACTATCAAGTCTCTCTAGTAACACAAAATTATCCTTCAATAACATCTTGAACATGTAAATTCGTAGAAGAAGAAACAAAATGGGAACTCTTAAAAACATTTAAAGAAACTTAAATAATATCTCTTACAATTTTGTTCCAGTGTTCCACATTACCATTGGTGTTTGACTTTCTATCAAGAACTTATCCTAATAAAAAATTCTGGGACAGTAAGTAGTTCTAACTAACGAAGTAGAAAAAGATAGCTTACAATTTCCCTTGTCACCCTCAAAAGAAGCAAGAATGTAACAATCAGAAACATATCAAGGAGTACTGTAAGTAGTAATACAGTTTGTTTAATAATAAGGCTATATCATCCAAACAATACAACTTAAATGGTTTGGTTAAATGAGTACAGATAATACCTTGAACTTTGGAAATGACATTGTCAACCTCATCAGCATGGTCTTCATGGATAAGATACACCACTTCATAGTGACGCACTGCAAATAGAAGTAAAATAAGGTAATGTTTAAGAAACAACATATGATTGAAAATCCATAGTTTCCTTTGTAATGTTAACTAATTCAGGATCTACTCATCTTCTACTGGAACCACATATACAGAATATTGTTGCAGATAAAATATTAATTAGGATATCTCAGTTAACAATCCTACACGATTACATAAAAACTGCTTAAATGACTTTTTACAGTAACCTGAGGCAATAATCATCTTCTTCCCTAAAAGGCAACATGTGTTTCAAAGGTGATATAAAAAAATATGTAGTGAAGCAACTGACAAAAATCACTGACTAATTTCCAAGAAAGAGGAATCAAAGTTACATAAAGATTAAAATGCTCACTTCTTTCAAGATTCAAGTCGCTCTCTAGCTGAAGACTCAAAAACTCGTAAAGCTTTTCTGGGAAAAAAATGAAGCATCAGTCTCCATTACTAGAACTGCAAGTAACTGTAATATGCATTACCAAATGACTAAGATAACAAACTTAACCTTCTTCGGCATCAGCAAATTCAGGCAAAACTCTGCCATCCTCAGTAACAGTTTTCTGATTTCAGTAGAAAGTGATTAAGTCAAATTCAGAGTTGAGACTAAGTTGTATGTGCAAGTCAGAAACAAGAACATATGAACTGATATGAACCGCAAGAGCCTTGACCTGGCAGTTCTCATCTTAATGAATGCCTATGCAATCAGCAGCCCAAGCATTTAAATGGAAGTATTTTTGATGCTACTAGATACAACAATAATATCGTCTATGTGACTCTCAACCTGTAATTCATGTATAATTGTGCATTCATGATAGTTATTTATATTTCTTTTGAGGAAAGATGAATCTTGAAATAAGTGAACATCCTTACTTGTAGTTTAATTTACTTTTACTACTTGAAAGTAGAGGGTGGATAGATGGCATCCTTACTTGTCAACAATAATTGTGTCAGCGTTGTCATATTGAAGCAAAACCAGGACAGCTTAACTTTGCAGTATTCTCTACGCAACTAGATAGTAGGCACAAAAAATTATATTTCTACCCAATGTCACCAACTCCAAAACCAAATGGTTAATCTTATCCCTGATGCTTTGAATCAACTTAAAGATTTGAAGCGGCCAGAAATGTAACTTGAAAGCAAAAACTTCAAAAGAGTCATTCCAAGGTCGGACCTTTTTAAGCAGAACAGCCTCAGGGAAGGGCCCGGTGGCCTCTTCCGGACTCGCGTAGAAGCTATGGGAGTCGATCTTGTTCTTCTTCTTCTTGGCTCCGGCAGTCACCGGTCTTCGGCTATTCCTTACGTCGAGCGAGAGCCTCTTCAAAGAAGACACCAACGGAAAGTTCCTAGATGAAGGCTCATGCCTCTGAGGGTAGTGAAACAGGAAGGACCGCGGCCAAGCGAAAGAGGAGGAAGAAGAAGGCGTCATGCGAGCGGGCACCATGAATCTCCAAGGACCAAGAGCACTGGTCGCTGGCCTCGTCGTGGTCTCAATAGATAAGCCCCAAGGGCATGGGGAAGAATTTATATTTTAGGGTAAATGGCTATTTATCTTCTCTCTCTCTCTCTCTTTTTTTTTTAAACATATTATTTTTATTAAATCAACGAATTTTTTCTAAAATAAATTAAAAAAGAAAAATAATAATAATAAACGAATATCTCTTATGGTCTCTACTTCATTTATATTTAAAGTCAAATAAGAACTTCACTTAAAATGTTCAATCTAAAATATGCTTACATCTTCATTTAAAATGATTTTCTAAAATATTTAGATAATCATTTGACTACATAGAAGTTAACATTTAACTTCTACGACTAATTTCTATAATATATTATTTGATCATTCGACAGTATGAAAACTAACAACTAGCTTCTATACAATAAGTTAGATGCTAGCTTCTACAGCATGCTTCCATAACACGTATAGATGCTAGCAACTAACTTTTAAACCGTAACTTTATATCATTTTGATTTTACTTATTTGAGTAATAACTTAGTTAAAATAATATTTCAAAGGGAAAAATAAATCATTGAGACTTTATGATATTTATTACATTTTATATGAATATTATCTGCTCACAACCAACCATGTAAAAACTATTGCTAGTTTCTACATTGCAAGCTATATGCTAACTTCAGCTGAATCCAATAATCTTTTGGGAAAAAACATGAGAATCGCTCATTTAACTTTATTTTTTTTAAGAAAAAGGATGCTAATTTCATTTTGATTTTTGCCCAAATAAATTTATATTTAAATGAAAAAAATAAAATCAAAACTTCTTAAGTAGAGATTTTTATTTTTTTTCAAAAAATCCTAAATATTTCCTTTATTTATTTTGCATTCAATATCTGTTATTCAGATAAAACATGGACGGGAAGCTAAGGATTCAATGCTTTTACTAGGGTTCACTCAAAATGCTTCATACTTCAAAGGAAGAACTTCAGCACTTGGTAAGAAACTGAAGAACATTGTGGAATTGGTTTTTGCCGATCCTCCATTCGATCACTTGCAATAACAAGACAAACATTTGGCGTCGAATCGCCTTATCAGCACCTCAAGAATGCAAACTATTTGGAAGAATTACAGTTAAAAAAAATGAAGATTCATGAAAACAATGATGGTAACAAAGCGGAGGAGTCGTATATATTTACATGGCATGCAGTTTAATCAATAGAAAAATCACCACGGATAGGAATTCTTCGAGGATACTACAAAGCTCGGAGATGACGACAGGGGAAGAGTGTGCTTCGGAAACCATAAGCTGAGAACCATAATGGATATGTCACAGGGCCATTTACACTGTACAACTCCTTCCACATCTTGTCTTTCAGGTTGTAGATCATGATCTTCTTCTGTGTCGCCATGAAGATGACATCCCTCGACACGCCGATGGGAAATATACTCGCTGCAAGCACTTTGATGCACCGAAGATGAACTGTATCGAATAAAGTCCATAGTTCAGTGCAATGATTGTTCAAGACCCAAATGTTCATCAACATGCCGGTTATCTGAACTACGGAGACCGAGCCTTCCAGCTCTAGGAGATAGAGCCTTGATCCAGACCTTGTCATCAGCACCTCGTCCGGCAGTGACATTTTGCTCCAGACTCCACTTTTCGGATCGAAGACGAGCAAGTGAGACCAGCTTTGCGTTAGCCAATGCAGCAAGCCACAGGAAAAAACGACTTGGCATCGGTTCATGTGGGTGAACTCGTCGTTCATCGATGAAACCGATCGGCTCCAGGAATTGGTCTGTGAATCGAACACCTGGCAGACGAAATCGTCCCGAGGCCGGTGGCCGAACAAGCGATAGAAACCAGCAAGGACGACGTTGAAGTTCCAAGAAAAGGGATCGAACGCCAAACCGACGAGGGTGGCCTCGTACTCCGGCTGGCACCGGGTGAGAGGTCTGTCCCTAGTTCGCGGCAGCACTCGGAATTCACGGGTGACGGGATTGCAGACGTAGTAGACGCCTCGGTTCCGGACACTGGAGCAGCAGATCAACCCATTGCAAGAGGCCCTGATATTGACCTTATCGTTCAAAAACCCAAGGGAAAAGGGGGAGACATCTCGGAATCGGTCGACGGAGAGGAATGTTCCGGACTCGGGGTATTCCAGTAGCAAGATAGGATCTTTAGGGGCGGTCAGGAAGTATAGCTCGATGAAGTGCTTCTCGAAGGGCAATCGACACAGTATCTTGCAGACGGACCTGAATCGGAAGAGGGATTTTACGGGCAGCCGCGCGAGGATCTGCACGAGGAGGTCGACGGGGAGACATCCATTGAAGTCGGACGAACTCATCAACCTCGCTGGTGGGAGACGCTTCTCGATGATGGTTGCGACGGGTTTCAACTCGCCATTAATGGCGATGCGCGAAGGCCCGGGCGAGACGAGATGGAACCCTAAAAGGCACGGTTTCGGCAAGGCCCAATAACATGCTGTTTCAGGCCATGGCTTCGCAATTTGAAGGGCCTGTTTAACCGTATGTCTTCTCTAAATCACTTTATTTCTAAGGATAACGTAGAGGTATTTTATCAAAAAACGCCGGACCCCGTCCACTGCTAATATTTTTTTAATTTATTCTAATAACTGATGAAAAATATATAACTATTGTAATTACAATTTTACACATTTTTTTTCCTAAAATTGTGCTTAGTATACTTATATACAAATTACTATCATAATTTTCATATACACCAGAGAATATACTTCTATTCTTATATTAACTATAATATTTAGAAACTAAAGATATCTAAAAACAAAAAGATGTGCATTAAGAGTTCAATTCACAAACATCATTTTGGCATATGTAAATGTCGGCAAAAGGACATTGTATATAAGTTGATCTTGACTTAATAACAGTTAATTAGCTCGGCTAATAATTTCAACCTCGTACCAAAATGCTAGAATTCAACTACAAAGTAAATATTGGTACATAAAGACTAAAAGATGGGTCTAAAAGAATAAATCAACAGATGGTGGAACAGGTTTTTTGGGTTATGGCGAGATCAGTTTGATGTTGCTGATTTTCGGGGTTGGAACATTACAATCTACATGAAAGAACTGCAGTGTAGCATAGCTTCCAATATTCCTTGCAGGCTATTTGCATCCAGGGCATAGTAGAAGGCAGACGAGTACCTAGTGTTGATGGGAATCTGCAAGAATATGGAAAACTCTCAGTCCAGAGTAACATTGTTCAAGGAGAGGATTAGGAAAAGTTGTGAAGCACATCACCTTTGCCCGCTGAGAATTCCATGTGCCAGGGATGTAAAAAAGGATGGAGTAACCTCATTAAATATACCTACGTAGTAAGGCAGAATGACTTGTCCTGAAGCATATTTGCGGCACAAAATTAGGACTAGAAGTCAATCCCACAGAAGAGTAATATTAACCATTTTCAAGTAGGAATTTCCATTGTCTTCCGTTTTAGGTAACATTTTTTTTTTAAAAAAAAACTGGCATACTGAATAAAATGAGTTTTGTAAAAAACCTGTGAACATGGTGGTGCATATTCAGATGCACAAGGGCCATTAACAAAAAGTTAAAAATAAAGTTAATCATGTTCATAAGAAAATAATTCAAATAAGTTTACAACCACGTAATGATAAAAGGAGCCTAAGATACTGACACTTACCACTAGATATATCATGAATTGCTTATGCAAAAAGAACAAAAAAGAAATTAATGACAAAAAGTGGTAGCCTCTTGAGGAAGCATGTCAAATCAGTCCCATTGTTAGAATTAAGATTTCGAAAAAGGCACAAGTGCTACTTGATTGAGTGCTCCTGTGTTGGTGGTTCACAAGGTGTAGTGAAGCAGAGGTTCAAACAAAGTTGAGGTGCAATGAAGAATTGAGCACAAACAGAATAAGGAGTATGGCTGGGCTGTTGGAAGAAAGAGGACATGACATGGGTAACAATGATCTTGAAAGGTGATAATCATGTGTGGTGGCGGTGATAGGGCAGAACAACAGGTAAAGGAAACATCCATGGGGTACTTCGCTGTGGCAAAGTTCCACAGATCTTGACGCGTGCCTAGATCTGAAACTGAAGGCAAGGGCGTGATACGATGATAGTACCTGATAGAGCAACGAAGAAATCAAGCAGCTGAGGCAGGGAGTAGTTTTCTACTCTGAGACAAATAATGAAGGTAAATTGACAGTGGAAAAAGGTAAAAAGACTGTTGATGGTGAACGTGGCATAACAACTGGAACAAGTATGGGGACTTTGTGAGTAGGAAAGTTGAATAGAAATATGGTAAAGAAAAAGAATTGAAGAGAGAAGCAGATGGGAAAGAAAAGGAGCAAGGAGAAGAAATTTGGGTCCTTACACCACGATGCAAAATCAAAAAATTCAATTTCTAATGAACAACAAGAGATAATCAACAAGAGAGGAAATGGGAAATGAGGGACACAAAATTTAATTTCTAATTGAAAAAAAAAAATCAAAAAAACGCCTCTAGTTTTTTGAGTTCTTTTTATTTTTCCATAAAAAATTGTTGCTTTGTGACCTAAAGGTCACGGGTTCGAATCCTGGAAACAGCCTCTTGCAAAAAGCAGGGTATAAGACCCCGCATGACAGAAGCTTCGTGCACCGGACTGCCCTTAAAAGAGCACCCCAATTTTTTCCAAATTACCCATAATCATTGAAAATTTCCACTATTGATAGAAATAATTATCTTTTTTATTTTTGTTAAATAATTTATAAAATTATAAAAAATTTATACATTTAAATTTAATCTTCTGCTTTTATAGACATGATCATTCCTATTTTGTATAGTTAAAGTTTCACTTACTAATTGGACAGTCACTAGAGACTGTAAAATTATTTTTCTATAAACTTAGATTTGTTGCAACTATTTTTCTACTATGTAAATACTTTATAAATATAATTTATTTCTGTATGAATTTAAATTTATATTTTTACCTACAAGATTATTCTTTTATATTGTCAAATACTTTACAAAATTTCTCTTATGAATTTGAAACCAAACATATTTTTATGCACGTTATTATTTTTTATTTTATAAAATTAAAACCTTTCTACTACTCAAATCAAATGGGTGATATTCATTGGCCAAGTAACTCATTTTCCTATTAAGCAAATTTTATAGGGGTAATTTGAGAAAAATTCAAGTTTAGGGTGCAGTTTTGATAGGCAAAAAATCACGAGGTCAAATAATCACTAAACCTATTTAATGAAGGCATACAACCACCATGAAGATACAACTGCTTAAAAGAACCACTGCCAATTAATTAAATTCCTACCAAATCTTCACTCCCTCAATTGTGATTCATTACAATGTAATAACTGAATGCATGGTTTCAAGAGGTAATCATATTGGCACATTCTTCTAGGCAACAGATATTGCATTCGGCCATTATTTGTGATGAGAACAACTTTTTGCAAGCTTGAATGAGAATCATCCACAGTTCTATTCCCTAATGATTGTTAAATATATAAATAAATATTTCACATATTATATGAATCAGCAAGCAAAGGAAGTACACAACTAGTTTAATGTGCCAAAGTTCAATTGCTACTATGATCAACTAACAAGTGGTAGTATTTGGCCAAAACATTTGCAGTAATAGGCTGATTATGTTCCTCTGCCATTTACTCTTCCTCTTTTTTAATAGGATACTCACTGTAATCTAAGTTTTAGCAATAACACAGAAAATTGTTTAATGCTTAACACAGAGTTTCATATATAAATACTTAAAAGTTCCCCCCAACAGATACACTCCATAAAAACTATTAGTCCACACCATATATTATGGGTTGATGGCCCAGATTATTTAGAACATAAAGGAAAGAGTTTATATGGAAAAAATAAATGCATGACACAGGTTTATGTTTCATTTAGTAATTATTAGACATGAACGATTTTTGTGTTCAACAGTTTCTTGAGCTGTTAGATAGTTGTATACTTGATGTCTACTAGACACAAAGTGGATACCCAAGAAATGTAAAAACTAGTTCTAGTCAAAGCAACGACTTCATAAAACTACAGCCAGATTAGACGTTATCCATATTTTTCCAGAGAAGAAGACAACTGAAAATTTTGATTTGTTACCTATTGTAGCATAATTACTGCAAAGAAGTGAAACCAAAGAGCTTGTTTCTCCACCAAGAAAGGAATCACACTGCCTTCCATCCAAACAAGTATGCGAATTAACTTCATCAATAATTCCATTATCACAATCTAAGACTTCAAACCATATTCCAGAAGGAAATCTCCTCCTTATCATAATCCAAATCCATATCTCAGCATAGGGAGTAGCATGAAGCAGCGAAATACTGATCTCAAATATGATGGTCAGGAAAATAATGGTTGTAATCAAACTTGTGAAGAAAATGTAGAACACAGAAGTGGTTGGAATGAGCAACAGAAGTGGAGTAAACAGAAGGGAACCAACAACATGCTGCTCAACTGTGTAGTCATAACTATCAAAGCGTTGCCGAAGTGGATTGCGCTTCTGTCCACTGTCAGTACAGAAAAATGGACAGTTCATCAAGAAACTAAAAATGAAAATCACAAGGATGAGGAATAACTACAATGAAAGCTAAATAAACAATCTATGGATCCACATTATGAATCACTACATGAATCTAGAAAATTACAACAGATAGAGTTAAGAAAGTTAGATATATTCAAAATGTAAAAAACTTATCTAGCATTAAGAATTTAGTCATATTGGTATCCTTTAAGAGATGATATACTAAGAAATAGTAACGAAAGTGCGTGATATAGGTTCAAGGAAGGTCTAAAAGCCAACATCTGAAAAGGGTCATTCGCTTCAAAGCCTACATGTAACATCAAGCACAAACTCGACATCCAAGTTGCAGAAAATTGAGAGGATGTTTTTGCACACCATCAACAATACCTTTCCATTGGCATTTTGAGAAACCCACCTCAAGTTTACTTTCTGACTAAATATTTAAGAATCATTCATCGGCCATGGTCTTTATTTAATGATTTTTTTCAGTCATTTTTAGAGCATTCAAATAAATGATAATCAAAGTGCATTGAGAGTTCAAACTAAACACAACAGACTCAGAAGTCAGAAGACAATCAAGTCACACTAAAGTTCTTACTCAGAGAGTAAGACTAATTTTAAATTGTTACATCTTCTAAATAAAAAAATGATGAACCACCTAGCCCCATAGAGGTTTCCCACCAGCCGTCAGGGTAAATCGGGAAGTGCTCGAGGCAAGTGGCCCAGAAGCCCAGCATCCCATGGTTGCATATCCCATTTGGAGGAAAACTCCCTGCAAATGCGTTGGAGCTGGGGATCGAACCACCGGTTCCTGGGTGACAACTTGGTGCCCTTCCGTTGCACCGTAGCCCCGGGGGCTGCTACATCTTCTAAATAAGCACCAAGCAAAGTAGGACTTAAATCCCACAACATAATTTAGGACTGAAAGTTATTTCAAATCCATGTATATATTTTTCCAAAGAAAAATACAGGGCATTCAAACATGAAAGGAAAGTTTGCAAAAATCTATCTTAATTAGGAAAAATGAATAGCACAAACTATTGTCAAACTCAACAATAGCACTGTCCTAATAAAATAAAAAATATCATAGTGATAGTTAAATGAATCACAATTATACTCCGTTAATGTAAATAGAATGCTCATAACTTGCATAAACAAAATTTCCCGACACACTTGCCAAAGAAAAGCAGTGAAGAAGTCATCTGAATAACCAATCATTAAACTCTAACAACCTTGAACCTACGGATACAGTTTGGCTGAATAAAATAAAAGACAAGAATTAACAGGAAATGTGATGGCCATGTGCTGGTTCAGTACTATCACTGATTATTTAGATGTCATACTCATTTCATTAGTACTCATGCCAAAAGTATCCTATTGAAATAATTTTGCATCTAATACAACAAGAATCTAAATACCTGTAAATAGCAAATTAGTTGAATGACTAGTTATGCATACCCTATTTGCCTCACAATTAATGGTCATTGAAGTTTCATATAGACAAAGAACAATTAAATTTAAAATTTTAAAGCCAAGGTATAGGTCAATACTTATGACAGTGAAAGCTATTTTTGAACATATCTCACACCATTTGTGCATCTTTCATCACCAAGAAGGTCTAGGAGACCCCATAGATCATAGAGGAGAGATTCTCCCCTTAAAGATTTGAAAGCAATACCAAAATTAGGCAAAAGAGAGCATCAGAACTACTAGCCTCCAATTGCAACACAACTACATGCCTCTGCTCACTTCAAAGACTTTCGAAGGGCACAAGCTCCGCCACTACCAGCCTTTGCTCACAATCCACTGCAAAGCCTTTGCTCACTACTCAACAACCTGACGGTGACCACACCTTATAGATGTAAGCACTGCCATTACCAACCTAGCTCGCTACTCAATCATTTGGTATACTCCAACCATTTCAAGAGCTTATAGATCTAAAAAATAACTTCTTAAATTTTATTTTATCTTCTTGCAAATAGAAAATTTCTCATTTTATTATTATTATCATATTCTTCTTGTGAAAATAACAATGTAGACATAGTATCTATGCTCAGCTTAAGGACTGTTAAGAGGTATTAGATTAATAAGATTAGTTCCGGCTATTAGTTCTAGCTGGATTTTATCACGAGTCCATATGTACCCATATACTATTTTATGAAATAATACTATATAAAGCACTAGAAGATTCTCCTTTCCCTATATTTCTACAAGAAGAATTGACAAACTGCCACAAGCTCATTTCAGAAAATACATGATCTCTTACAAAACAAAACATTCAAGTTTCATATCCATAATTGTTCCAAAGGACATCATACTTTAGAAGGTAAGATTATCAACCAAAATTTTAGGAAATAGTTTCATATTCCAAAAAAACTTACCGAAAAAGGCGCCATAAGGAAGCTAAAGCCTGAATCTGCTGCGAATAGAGAAAAGATATAAGGCAATGCAGAATATAAATATGAAGTGTTGCAAGCTTAAGCAAATCAATGCACAAGGCCATTGGTACAGTCAGGCCAAAAACTATCCCCAAGAGTGCAAGAACCTGCATATAATTTTGCAAAAAAGCGCCCATAAAGGACCATAGGGTAGAAAAAACTTGGATTGCATTAAGAGAAATTATGCCAATAAGCTCTGCTAGCTCATTATTCAGTTTAAAACCAGCAGGGACACCCATTAACCATACAGAACCTGAGCGCAACAGGTCATTTGTTACTTGATGGACAATAACCAAAATCCAAGAACAAATAGTTTCAACATTGGCCAACAATAGGATTCCAAGAACAATCCCAAAGGTAATATCCATCAAAACATTAGACCACGTGACGTGCTTCCTTAATGCAGCTTTGTGAGAATGTTCAACACTTGAATGGGAAATGCTGGAAAGATAATCATCATAAGATAAGAAAACTCTCAGAAAAATTAAAAAGAAGTTCAGCTTAAGCATTTTTCATTACCTGATACTGGGGGCTTGAAGAATAACTGGCCAGTACAGAAACTGACAACTACGAATGTGCACATTCTTGCATGTGTGCATGAACATCTTTGATAATATAAACAAGACCGGTCCATGACTCAAGGGTTTATGTAAAAATTGAAGGAATATATACATAGTTGTGGAGATAGAAGCTACAATTGCCGCCACAATGTGCCATACGATGGATGCCACCCTCATCAGCATTCTAAATAAGCAGAAGCAGAAAATAAGAATGGTAAAAGAAAGTAAGAACACAGGTTGGGGTTTGTGAAAAAAATGCCAACAGTATTACTTTGACACAAAGAAGATGCTAATCATGGGACTATGAGTGTTTTCCATTTGCAAAAAGAATGTTTTGGCAGCATTTGAGCAATTGAGTGCCAAAAGAACTGTCTCCTGAAATATATAAATTAATGATGTACAAACATAAATTGAGGAAAAAACAAAAAGATTAAAAATGCAAAATACAAAAGGAAAGTAATTCACATACCAAATTAATGACTACAGGCTTCTTATAAATTTCCTTCACCCAATTTGGCTTCTGTGATAGCAAATCAATATGTTCACTAGAATACCAGGAACTCAAAGAAACATGACTTGCACCATAGGTTGGGACTTCATATATTATTATCTGGAATTAACAAAAAAAAAAGGGCAAAACTTTTGGGAGATATAGGATGGCAATTAATCACATATAAGAAATAAAAAAAAAAGGAGTTTTTCCTGACTTACATACGTGGACATGAACAGGAGACAATAAATCACCATTTTGATGCACATGATGCAGGCATGGAACCTGTTGATTCCTTTTATATAGGATTCTTTGGGCCTTACATAGCATAAAAATCCAGTTATTGCATCTCACCAAAGACAGGAAGTGTGGTTCTATTAAATCCATGCAATCACAGTTCCATGTTTCATTAATTTGACAAGCTTTTAGTTCTTTATAGCATTCCTCATCAAACTGTTTTCTTAAGAGACTCCTATCATTCTGATTGCATACAGGTCTCAGTTTGCCAGCAGTGAAATCAGTAATGCAATATCCCAGAAGAGAAAATGTGGAGGATTCATTCAGTCTCACTGGCATCTTTTGATTGACAGATTTAAAGATTCCCTAGACAAATATAACATAATCAATTCTAGAAAGTGAAGTTTTAAAATGCCAGTATAACAACCATGAGAAGAATGAACTGTAACAATCTAATAGTTATGGGAATGAATTCTTCCAATTGTAAAAGCTACTAACATAGTTCTAAACTCTAACCCAAGAATGGTAATATTATACCTTTTTGACAATAATAAGAAAGTACATATTTTATGAAAAATACGTGACTAGGTCATAGATGACAATCTTCCTTCAGAAAAAATATTTAACAAATTAATGAGTTAGCACGCCCATAATAGGTGAGACTTCTGCTTGGTGGATATGGATGATAATTTTTCTATATCCAATATTAAACTAAAACTTAAATTCCAAACTATTTAACAAGAGCTACCAAAACTATTGATATGAAACTCTAACAAAAATTAAGGATGAGATATCCAGTATGAGTTTCCTGGTACTAGCAACCAAGTTTCTTATTCTAGGACAATCAATTGTTGCAGCAATAAATGCAAAGCTAAGAAAAAATCACATGGATGGGTGTGGATGTTATAAAATGTAAACACCCACGAATAGCATATTTACAAAATTAGGAAAACATTAAAAACACTATTACTTGGCCTAAAGGCCCGGTAGTTGTTCTCCTTTAAATCATAAAAATGACAAAAAAAAATATGGAAGGGGACACAGGAGCAACAGGAGATGGTATTAGTACACTAGATGCTAAGCATAAGTTTCTCAAGAGCTCCCAAAGTTTGCATTACAAATGACTCAAATGAACAAAGTTAGGACAACTGTTTGTCCAAAATTTGTGCAATCATTCATATCTTAGTCATTTCATTGTTGCATCTCGGATCCCAAGATCAACTTACATAATTAGATATCAGCATAGGAGTCATATTGTTCCCAAATGAAATTCGTTGAGAACATTAGTGAATTTCTCAATAATTGATGGTTTTCTTTGGCATCTTGAATCATTCCCAATATAGCAAACAAATTATATACACAAATAATCATATAGAAGCATACCCTTTAAAAAAAATCTGCTCAAACACTGACGGTGCATAAGTAACATTCAAGCATTTCCCTGACCTCAATATTAGTCTGAATAGAAAGGGCCGTCATCTTTTCTGAAGGAATTGCAGTTGCTACGACAATGTCAATAGAATCTATAGAATCCATAAACCAGCCAAAGAGCAACAGGCCAGAACTGGACGTGGAGGTCAAGAGCTGTTGTGGCCACCATACTCTGTAATGTCTTCCTCCCATTTTTAAAATCTCACTAGCAAAGCTATATAAAGAATAAAATAACGTCATATGAAAGTCATCAAAACTAATGAAGCATGCTGAAAGCAACTGAGCAACAGATCCATTAGCATTAGAAACACAGATCAAAACTTTGGTAGACAATCCACCAAAGGAATGCTCATTTTGCATTGGAGGGCATCCCCTTGGGGTGGTGTGATGGATGAGGCATGAGGTGTTGCCACATGAGGTCTTGGAGTCGAAACTCGGCACATCCAAGCATGTCTTCCCCCATGCCTTGGCCACCTGCACTAATGGCTAGCAGTCACCCGTGATTTACCTCCTCCGTATTGGCCTAGAGACGGATTGGTGGGGACGCTGGGTATGGGTGAATCACCTTTTGCCACATTTTGCATTGGAGGGCATCAAGAGAAATTATAGATCAACCTGAAGCTGAAAGGGAGATTTTGGGTACAAGAAGAGTTGCATAAACAGGAAAATTTGCACTTACTCTGTTGTTAATATTCACATAGGAAGAACTAGGAACTGAGAAAACTTCTCCTCTTATAGTTTGGTTCCCTTAAAATCTTGACATGAAAGATTATTGGATCAAATATCTTGGTGGGAGAAAGTTGTTGAAAAAGAGGAATTTGATGTGGATCAGAGTAAGATAACACTGAAAACACAAACTGTACAAAATGTAGAATGCTGACTTATTTGCTCATACACATCACTACCGAAGGTTGAATTACCTCAATAGCCACTATTCCAACATAATAAGCCTACTTGGATTATGAAGCAAGATGAGATTAAAAGGTGGTTGAAAAGGAAAAAAAATCTATAATAAACAACTTAAAAGCATCCAATTATACATGTCTAGAGTAGGAAAAAAAAGCATCATAACTATTTAACCAAGTCCAAAAACAACATAAACTATTCAAAATTTAGTAACATAAAAATAAACAAAGTAAGATGATTAACGTTATTTGAATATCATTAAGTGCCAAATTTTTGCTATAGCCTGGAAGATTACAACAATCAATAATGATGTTGGGCTATAATTTAGACTTAATTTGAACATCATGATCAATATAAACATTAGTACTATTTATATGATCCCCATGGGATGGCGTAGTTGACAACTACATGGGAGTTTGCCACATGAGGTCTTGAGGTCAATTCCTAGTGGCGAAGTACTTGTTGGTTCTTGACCTCCCCCATGCAGGGGCCACTGCGTCAAGGGCAAAGTCCTCCATGATTTACCTCTCTACATATAGCTGTGGGACCAGTTGTATGGGGGTTGTCCAGGGTCAATGTATGACCTTTTGCCACATTAGGACTATTTATATGAGTATGAACACTTATAATCACAATACCATTAGATTAGAAAGATAGAAAGTTTAAATTTACTGTTTTTGGTCCTCTTAGATTGACAGTAATTAGAGTGTACTTCCTATTCAGTCCAATAAAAGTTTCTACTTTTGATGTATTAACCTCTTTAAAAAGAAATCATCCATTCTCTATATAAAGCACCTAAGTTTTCATTCTTTATTTTACATAATCATTTTAATTATATCTAAAAATAATATTATTTTTTTCAAGATTTGCACCGTACTTCATACATACTGATATGGATAGTTCTAAATGGCATGAGATATCTACAGATAAAACTTCGAAACTTCGAAAGCAATGCTTAAATTGTAGAGCAATGAAGTGAAGTTCTCGTGAGTTCCAAAATGCAGTTGCATTCTTTCTAGGAAGATCTAGACCACCATACAATGTTTAGTTTAGCAAAATCTAAGATGCATTTTCTTAATTAAATTTCTCTCTGATCTAGAACCAAGTTCTTGAAATAAAGAATAAATATGAAGTTAATGAAATTAACAACAGAAATTTAGCAAGGAAGAGAGTTCAGATTAGCAGAGAGACAAGATTATAATGATGTCATCAACACAATGATTCTGATCAAACGTTCAGCAAAACTTCATCAAAAATATCTTCTTTGATAACGTGTGTATCTCTTTGAAAAGTGAAGTGGTAAACTGATGGAAAACTAAACCGAGATGGAAGCGGAAAAAAAAATATATATAAAATCAAAACTTTTCCCTTCAAATAAGAAGAAATCGACGAAGAGGATGGATTTGAGTTCGAGAATAATAATAAATACGAACAATATTAATGGTAAGAAGATATATACCAATTGCACTCTAGTTAGACCTTCTCAGGAGCATAATCGTCAGCATCTTGAAGAGATCCATGGCACCGAGAAGTGGCACTTCGTACAGATGTGTTGATCAACGATCTCGACGGTGCGCATCGACTTGATGGCGAAAATGGTTGAAGGGAGCATGACGAACACCTAGCACTATCTTGGAAGAGTGGGCAGATGACGATGCAGGAAGAAGGGGAAGGAGTTGTCAGTGACAAACGGAGAACAGGAAGGAGGAGGAGGAAAGGAAGGGTAAAGTCGTCACAGTTGAGTCAGATAGAAAGGAAGGGGAGGAGGTGGAGTCGGCGGTAGATGAGGAAGAGGGAGGAGAGGTGGAACTGGATGGACAATGAGAAACCCTTCGCCGCCGACGGGCTTGAAAGGGGGGAAGGGTTAAAAATGGAAATTTAAAAAAAAGGAAGATGCCGTTGGAGTAACTGATTTACCATCTGCAATTAGGGGAAAATCACGGGATTTAAAAGTAAAACAAATTAATATTTAATTTTTATAATCATAATTGTTAAATTACATTGTAAATATTAAAATAGTTGTTAAAATAATTTTAGAATTTGTAGTTATATTAAATTTAGAATTCATTGAAATTTTAAAATTATCTTAGAGAATTGAACTCTTTCAATTTATTAATATTATTTTTATAAAAGATATAAAATACTAAATTATATTTTCTTTAAATTTTCAACTTTAATATCTTAAAATATTTATCTCCAAGTTTAAAATATTTTAAATTTATAATTTCCTTCTAACTATTTGATTTGGTGATAATGTGGGGCCTCGCCCCGCAGAGGGTCACTGCCACGTGGAAGGTCAAAGTCAAGGTGGTCAATACCCTCATGTGTTCGTCCGATCGAGCATCTCACTTGCCCCGATCGAAGCAAGGGATATCTGATCAATCATTATCACAGTTCGGCCACGCACTGAGCTTCTGATGCTTAGAAAATCAAAGTATCGGCAAAACAGAGGGCGAGTGGCTATCCTGCTCGGACTTACATTAGGTCGCAGAATCGGCAAGGAGGAAACAAGACCAAGCAGACGACCTTCAAGCAAGACCTCCCCCTCGGCATATCAGTAAGCCTGAGCAGCAAATGGAAGGCCGAGCGGCTCGAAGACGATGACATCCGGACGGCAGAGGGACGACCAAGCGACCCTCCCGCTCGGCCCCAAAACAGACAAAATAAGGATCCTACGATATCCTTTTGAGAATCCGTGCCCTCGACAGACGGCGTGGTTGACAACATGTTCAAATAGAGAATCATACGATGCTGTCTTGTCAGGATATGCTCGGATTGTTGAAGTATGATGTTAGAGACACTTTCCTGACATGTCTTTTCAAGGAAGGTTTTGAGAAGCATGCATACATCGAGAAACGTGCACGCGCGCTCCTGAGGTCCTATATAAGGAGCCCCAAGCTTCATCAGAGGTAAGTAAGTTCTACTGTAGCTACTGTTACGCTGTCTCTCTTGCTCCGCTTCTTTACTTCGCTTTCATATCGTGGGTGATCTGACTTGAGCGTCGGAGGACTAACGCCAGAGAACCCTTCCCTGGCTCGGCACTGACATTTTGTAGTTGCAGGTCCACGCCATTCAGAGTCTACACACGGTCAACGGGAGCACCACGTCCCCAGCATCCACCGCCTCGACGCTCGGACAGGATCACTATTGACATCATTATTTTATATAATACTAATTTTATTTAAAAAATATTTAAAATTTTATTATGGAACAATTATTGTAATTTTGGTTTAAATTTTTTATCAAAAATATTTATTTCTTAAATAATAAATTATCATTTTTGTGAAATTGAATCCTAAAATATGTTGAATCTTCATCTTTTTTCTTAAAATATATTTTAAATCATTTTTAAATTAAAGTCTTCCTCTCCTCTCCCTTTGCCTTCCCTCACACTTTTCAAATTTGCCCAGATATGATATATGTTACCTGACTTTCCTCCTTTCCCTTCCCTCACACTTTTCAAATCTGCCCTGACTCTCCGTGCGCGAGTGACTCGTACTTCTGGCCACCCCACACACTCAGTCGGGCACAAGAAAGAGATAACATATCAAAACCGATCAAACCTCTTCGTCTTGTCTCATCCAGATTTCCTCAATAATAGTAACTATATATTTTTTTTTCCTTTAAACCCTCTTGGGAAACTTCAACCAAACAACCTAGAGCACATTAGTCAAACACTAATCAAACATGAACTGAAATTTAAGAATATATGTGGAAAAATATCCCTCTCTATTCATTCAAACAACCAGCTGAGATTTACATTCATACATCGATAAATTGGTTTAGTTCCGAGGTTGCTGTGGCCTTCAAACTAACTCAATAAACCCGGATTGCTCAAACATTACGAGTCAACTTTATCATCACTAGCCAACAACAGCATTCATCCGCTCGAAAAGAAACAAGAAACTAGCAGTCTGTTATGAAGTTTCACTGCATAAAGTCCATACACCCAAAAGTTCCATCTGCATACATTTAAGCATGTTTAAGGAAAACAGTCCAAGGTCTCTATAGGAGAAAGGTTACTAGGGATGATCAAGACTACAACAATAACAACATCAACAGACATTCGACAAGAATAATAACATCAACAGGCATACATTCCGTGGGTGGGTTACACAGGCAACGAACTTGACATTAAGAGGAAGGCTTTCCCTAACTTCACCTCATTACGCATGCACTATCTTGCAGTGACATGGTGAAGCAAATCACAGTCCCATAAAGGTACATTGCTTTCTTGCATGCTCTGGAATCAACTTTGCTACAATTTCCATTGGCACACCCTTTAACTCTGTTTATCAACAAGCATCCGCAAAACATTATGCTTTTTGAGTCAAGGATATCATAAGAATAATCTTCCCAGTTATGCAGACTAACCGTGAGGCTTGAAGTTAAAGAGAGGAGGTAGATATCGGCCATTTGGTAAACGAGAATTTGGATCTCGAAGTTCATCAAAGAACGGGTGAATCAATGCTTCCAACTGCATAAATAGGAATTAAATAGGATGCCCGTTTCATTTCATTGGGTAGCATAGTACATAACTAGTTTCTATAATATACTCACAGCAGTGCTTCTCAAGTTTGGTGAATACTGAAGCAGCCTAGAGACAAGATCTACCGCCTCAGGTGGCATTCTTTTATGAAAAATCTGTATATTGAAAAAAATTGTTGAAACTGTATCACAACAGAGAAAAGAAAAACAGGATACACAAACTTTAGAAACAAAATGACGGAACATTAACAAGATATACCTTGTGCCATGGATGAGCTTTGATCTGAGGAAATTTGAACTCCGTGTAGTTGGGGTTCATGCATTTAATTTCTTCTCTTGTTGGAGTACCCAAAATCTAGACGGGTGAAGATGAAGTGTAGAAATAAATGATACTAAAAATGGTACTAATAAGTTAGATTTAGGAGAAATCCACGAGGTACCTTGATAATTTCTACAAGTTGATCAACTCCACTATCTCCTGGGAAAAGAGGCTGTTGATGACTCCCACAATAAATCATTAGCATGGATGAGTTTTGTTTAAAGAAAATTCTAGCATTAGCATACCTGTCCTAGGAGGAGTTCAGCGAGAACACAACCAGCTGACCATATGTCAATAGCTGTTGTATACTCTGTGGCACCAAAAATGAGCTCTGGGGCTCGGTAATACCTAGAGCATATATATGAAATATTTGGTTCCCCTTTAACCTGTTATTATTCAAACAAAAATTCAAATTTACTCAAACTTAATGAAGAAAGCATCTATAGTCAACAATGAAGGTAATGAAGATGTACCAAGACTTTAGCACTTCCAAAGTCACATATTTTCAACTGTTGTGTATGTGGGTTGACCTGTTAAAGAATGTAATTTTAGTAGTTTTATAATTGGCAGCACAGATGGCCTATCATAGCTAAAGAGAAACCTACATGCAAACCACGTTCAAGTCTAAAACTGTACATTGTATACAAAATTACAAAGGAAGTATTTCAGTCTAATATAATTGGGTCTGCAACTATAGAAACCCCTAAATACACATACCATTTATTGCGTCTACATATATCAAAATTGATGAACGTGCATGTAGAGCATTGGATTTCAAACAAACACACAACTATGAGTAACATTCATCAATTGAGAGGGTGATACAAATAGGCATAGACTTCAAAGAAAACCTACAACTGAAAAAAAAAATTATGAGAGCAATAACTGAAAAAAATTCATTTTGAGTGCAATACATCTGATATCTCTTGTTCCTTGAGTGTATGGACAAACATACAAGACTCATGCTAGCTAGTCAAACCAGTATGAAATAACTACATCTAAACAAAATAAGAAAAACCTCTTCTCTGTTTTTTTTTTAAAAAAAAGGTTGGATGGCATACCAAAAGATTTTGTGGTTTGATGTCTCTGTGGCAAACTCCAATGGTACAATGTATATAGGCCAATGCTCTACAAATCTGTCAATATAATTGAAAAATTAGCACATTTACCTTTTGACTTGTTTAAAATTGTTTCTTCATTAGTCGCAAACACTTAGGCATCCTATTTTGGTAATCATGTAGTATGCAACATGCTAATTGAATTAATAAGAAAGCTAATGGCCAAACCATCACATCAAGAGGGCAACATTTTTTAAACATATGAAACTTGAAAGGAACTTTCATGGCTCACCATAAGTTTAGGGTTACCTGATACATATAAAGCTTCACGTATATCAATGGCATGCGCTGATTCATCTTGTTGTAGTGTTTAATTACTCGATGAACAGTCTCAGGAACATATTCAAGAACCAAGTTAAGATATAATTCTTCTTTTTCAGTTGTTGAAAAGAAACAGTGCTTCAAGCACACAACATTTGGATGGTCAAGAAGCCGCATGGTTTGCAATTCACGGTTTTTATATCTCTTGTCTTGAAGAACCTTTTTTATAGCTACTGTCTCTCCTGTCTCAAGACACTTAGCCTAGAAGGAAAGTTATGAGAAAACATTACAGGTACAATTATAGATACACAACTTCAAAGCAGTTACAAAAATATCTCTATGCTGAAGGATAAGCACCAAACATCAAAATTCAACAGTCAAGGACTATGTTCTACAATTGCTATCTTAGCTATTAAATGGACTGCTGAAGTTACCTGAAATACAACTCCAAATGATCCATGTCCCACTACACGCTCAGCCATGTAACTTATAGTCTGCCAGGCATTCAGTATTAATAACTGATAAATGAGTATAAATGAACAACTATATAAAAACCAATAGGACTTTGGCCTAAATTGTCAAGTTATTGGAGCCATTCTAATGCAACAATACTTAAGGCTAACAGATTTACCTGTTTTGGCTGGCCATTTCTGCCGCCTATAGTTGTCACAATTATATGACCTGTCTCAGTCTCATTGCCATTGATCACAGTAGCTTCCACTTCCTAAATTAAACCATAATCAATGCCAAATATGAAAATTTGTATAATTAAACAGCTACAATCTACTTTGATTTTATGAAGAAGCAAATTGTCTATGCTCATCACAAACTGTATTTACTTACTTTATCATCTCTTATATGCATATCATTCATTTCGTCTGGCAACCTATCCACAGAAATACTACTCCCGCCAGCATTATTATTTGGCCCCAATGTAGGTGCCATTGAAGCCATCCAGTATGCACCTTACTCAGTCCCGCATAGAGCAAAAGATCCTAAAAGCACTTACCTGCCCAAGGAGGGTGTCAAAATGATGGGGTGCAAGAATTATTTCAAGAAAAAGCTAGAGGAACTTACGCAATTGTCAAAACTGTGCAAACACCTGAGAATAAATTAACAAAGCACCCAAAGATGAAGTTCCAAGATACAAGCATGCGAACGAAAGCATAAACTCTGCACAAGAAACTAATAGTAACATGAAATATTATTGTTAAGAGCCTATTTCCTATTTGCAGATTAATGAATGCCAATTTGGGCATTCTCCAGCGACAAATTTGGTAGCCCAGAAATCAATACAAAATGACTTCAACTACGTGAAAAACTGAGATCGGCGATAATGCATGAGGATCCTGGTCTAGATTAGTTGCAAATGATTGAAGAAAAACGTTGACGGCATTAAAAAACCCTCCTTTTTCCAAAATATTTGGAAACAAGCGTTGAAATCTAAAGCAAGAGGAGCTAAAAATGGGAACTTTGAAAAACCCTAGGCTCAGAAGGAAAAGAATTGAGCTCGTAATTCTCCAAGATGGAAAGGTACACTAACGCGCATTCTCTGAGCACGGACCTTTCATTTAACACAACAATCGAGGCGATTACAGATCTACATACAAATACCAACAGAAAGCATGACACGAGCTACAAATGAGTCCAGTTAAATCAGACGAGACGATGAACAAATTTCCTAGTGACGTTACAGAAATGAAAAGAAATAATGATTCAAGACGAAATGCTCACCAGACTGAACCCAGGTGACCGAATATCGTACAAACAACACTGAAGAAGAAATCTCGCTGAGCGACGAAAGTAGATCGACTCAACGGTTCCTCCCCTCGTTACCCCTCTCCTTCGGTCTCCTCCTAGGGTTGGAGGAGAGTCGCGAGCACGGTGTGACCGAGATCGGGGTTGCTTTTACCTTCTCCCACACGTTTTCCCTGTCCACCATTTTTCAGACAATTTTTCATGTTAGTCCATGAACTATCAAGGATTCACCCACTCTTTTCTGTCTCTGTTTTTTTGCAGGAACACTCAATTTATAGAGAGAAGACCATCTATTTAATATTAAAAAAATAAATTAATTAACATTGAATCAAATCTGAAAGGTGAATGTTTTATCATTTTTCTATTTCATTATTTTTATTGATAAATATTTTGATGAAATAATAAAATTTCTCGGCACATAAAATATTTTGAACTTAAATAAGTTAATTATTGAGGACAATAATGCAATTTGAGAAGGCACAATTATTGGCGAGAGAATAAGCAAAGGAGATAGCGCAGTCAAAAGTGAGAAGGACCCAACTCGAGACTGAGTTTTTACCTTTCTGAAAAATTAACGAGAAATTAAATCGAAAAATCGAAACAATTAAAAAAGAGTAATCATAAACTAATTAAGTAGATTTCAATTACTTAATTAACGAAATGGAACCAAACTCCATATGGTCTATTATAAACTAATTGATGCAGTAGTAAAGACGAGTTTACCTGACACGAGTCAATTATCATGGTATAGGTCAAAGTTAAGATGATCAACATACGAGGAAAGCGAATCATTGGCTGATCGGATAGACCCTTGTCCGATCGGCCATATGAGGAAACAAATATAGTTAGTTCGTTCAGCAGGAGAACAAGATACACGAGCAAGGAGCCCGAGCTGAGCGGGCCGCCCGTCTGGCTCGAAGAATGGCGATGACATTATACACTTAATGAAGCCATAAAATGATAAAAGAGGAAAAGACAAATAATTAATAAAAGAAAGAGAAAATCAGATAGAGGACTCCATCTATCATTTAATGAGAAGAAGTCAAGACAAAAATATCATCTGTCGGTAATCAATATCATTAAACAGGGAAAGATAGAGGATCACCAGAAAAGGTATAAAAAGGGCACGTTAGGTATGAAGAAAGGACATAGAAAATTCTTGATCCTTAGTACTCACTTTTTTCCTCTCCTATTTCTGACTTGAGCGTCGGAGGGCCAACACTAGGGGCCCCTTCCCTGGTTTGGTTTTGTTTTGCAGAGAGCGAGGTCTTCATCCTATTAGCGGAACTGCCACCTCCCCGACTTTTCAGCTTCGCGCCTTCGGACATGATCATTTTGACACCGTCTGTGGGAACGTAGCCTGTATCCGAGCAAGAAGATGGAAGATGCTGGACAACTCACAACAGTGATGCTGATACGAGAGGATCTCGATGCATTAATACAGGCTCAAGTGACGAAGATATTGAAGCAACATCAACAATAGACGCTAGTCGAACGACAAATACAAGAGCCTGCAACTTCTGCGGAAGGTCGCCGGGCTGAGCGAGAGGACCGATCGGAACATCTTTCCATTAGGGATCCTAATGGAAAGAAGCCAATCGGTACTTATGGGGAAGAACCTCATGCCCCAACCCCCTACATTAAGCGCCGTTTTGGACCCCGACAGAAGAGAGAGGCCGAGCTGACAGAGATCGGGGATCATCCTCTGATGATACACCTATTCGAAACATAAGAAAAAGGAAACCTAGGGAGGACGACTCGCCCGAATAGGTCAACCAACAGTTCTCAGAGGGGATTCTAAATGACCCTCTACTGAGGCACTACACCCCATTGACGATTAGGGAATATAATGAGACGACTGACTCTGACGACCAATTGACCAAGTTTGACAACGCAGCTACACTGCACCAGTACATGGACGGTGTAAAATGCCGAGTCTTCCTTACCACGTTGTCTGGGTCGACACAACGCTGGTTCAAATGTTTGCCCAGTAACTGAATCCACAACTTCAAAGACTTTTGAGTGGCCTTCCTACATCACTTTGCTAGCAGTCGCCGCCACCAGAAGACGAACGTGAATCTATTCTCACTGAAGCAAGGGCCGCGAGAGACCTTAAGGGCATATATTCAACGCTTCATTAGGTGGCGATGGACCTCCCGACGGTCTTCTCGGATGTATTGGTAAACACTTTCACTCAGGGGCTCAGTGAAGGAGAATTCTTCTGGTCACTCATTCGGAAGCTACCAAAGGACTTTGGTCATCCACAAAAAAGGGCCAATGAATACATCAACGTAGAAGAAGCCTAGGCGGCTAGGAAAAAGGAGGCACCCGCCGAACCAACGGCGACATCCGAATGACATCTACCGAACAACCATCAATCTCCTAAAGGGCCTCAATTGGGAGGAACTCAACCATAACACGAGCCTAGGATGCATGCCGTGCAGCACGTTGGGGCTGGACGCCCAAAAGCCTCAAGGGAAAAATATGGACACCGATGTTTTGTTCCTTCCATCAGTCGGCAACTCATAATACATGGGACTACTATTTGGCCAGTAGGTCGGCCCCAAGAAGGCAGTATCGTCAATCGCCGTCACCTGATCAGAAATATAGGTGTTGATCAGTTGGGTAAAGGGAAGATGAAAAGACAACGGTCGAACCACACCACCATCAATCTTAATGACATAACAACCCAAGTCCCGTTCGGGAGTAGGCCTAACAGAGATGACACTCAGCTCGAGAGGAAGAAAATAGGAGCAACGCCGCCTGGGGTGAAATAGGAATGATCGTCGGGGGCCAACCAACAGTGATTCCAATCGAGCGAGAAAGTTGCACGTGTGGCGGCTTAAAACTCATGCAGCCGGGTGCAGCAAGGAGAAGGCGAGGGACCTGAGATCAGATTCAGTCCGAATAATTTAGAGGGGGTAGAGATCCCCTATGACGATGCCCTGATTATCCGAACGGTAATAACTAATTATGTTATTCATCATACCTTTGTTGACACAGAAAGCTCGGTGAACATCATCTTTAAGAAAGCGTCTGATCAGTTGCAAATCGACCGAAGTGATCTACTACCCATGATGACTCCACTCTACAGGTTCATTAACAACAAAGTATTGTCAATCGGCTAACTGTGCCTGGTCATCTCGCTCGGGGAAGAGCTGCTGAAGAGGACACAGACAACCAATTTCATCGTGGTGGATACGCCATCAGCCTACAACATCATTTTGGGTCGACCGACACTGAATGAGTTTCGAGTAGTAATATCCACTTTCTGCCGGAAAATTAAGTTCTCGATGGGGGACAAGGTGGGAGAGGTCAGAGGCGATCAGTTGCCCGCTCGGCGTTGTTACATTGAGATGGTCAAAACGGAAGCATGAACCGCTCGAAAGACACCTCGTTTGGAGGTGAGCGCTATCATAGAGAAGTCTCCTGCTCTGATCTATGTTGAAAAGGAGGACGTCTAGATCCATCTAAACCGATCAGAGGCGATGACTTTTATCGCCGTCGATCTAGAAAGAGAGAAGAAAACTGAATTGGTCGTCTGCCTTAGACGAAATTATGATGTGCTCACCTGGTCGACGCATAGATTGTCTTCCATTTCACAGAACGTGGCTCAACACGAGCTACATGTCCGATCGGTCAAACAAAAGAAGAGAGACTTCAGCCCAGAGCAGAATTTGATCATTTGGGCATAGATAGAGAAATTACTAGAGGCAAGTCATATACGGGAAGTCCAATTCCCAAGTTGGCTCGCTAATGTGATGTTGGTCTCCAAGCCAGGCAATAAATGATAGGTCTGTATTGACTTTCGCGACTTAAATAAGGCATGCTCGAAGGACTTCTATCCGTTGCCTCGGGCGAGCGACACTTGGTGGTAGCCTGATATGGATCAAGCATGCATATTAATTCGCAGCCTGCTGTGGAGTCCACAATTTGGTCACAGAAGTCCACTCGGCAAGGGAGCGGGATCGACATACTGCTGATCTCACCAAGGGAAAATCGAATATAGCTCTTCATTCGGTTGGAAACCGAGCCACCAATAATGAAGCCGAGTATGAAGCGTTAATCGCCGGCTTGCAGCGTGGTACGTCGAGGCCACGAAGGTCCCATTCACTCAGACTCTCAACTAGTCGCTCAGCAGTTGTCAGGAACATTCGAAAAAATAGCTCCCGACTCAAGCTCTACGTAGAAGCCTTTGAAAAACTAAGGGTGATTTTTCAAGAAGTCACTATATAGAAGATCCCCCGATTAGACAATCATTCGACAGATGACTTAGACAAATTGGCTAGCTCGTTAACGCCGGTCGTGATTGAATGCTCGATCGAGCAGGTTTTACTGGTAGCACACATTGATCGAATGGAAGACCTCTCCTTCCCAAGCGACCGGAGGATGTCATTCATCGAATTTCTCCGATCGGGTGTAACACCATCTGATCAGGAGGCCAATCATCTACTAAAGAAAAGGGTCGGACGATTTACATTGATTGGAAATCAACTTTACAAGCGAGCATTTTTCAGGCCCCTACTCAAGTGCGTCAAATCGTAAGACATAGAGTACATCCTCCAAGTGGTACACTAAGGCTCCTGTGGGAATCATCCAGGCGGCCGTTCTGTTGGTTGCTACTCGGAAAACCTAATGATTCCACTGTACAAAAATTTTCTACAAGGTCTGAACCTTTCCTAGCTACCATGTGTTTTTTTAAATTAAACTTGGATCACCTGCGGAACTTAATACGTTTGATCCTAAGTTTAACTTATATGTTCTTTTAGGTTT
>JBBMJZ010209002.1:0-19677 GCA_037833815.1 Zingiber zerumbet
CAACACGGAGGAGGTAAATCACAGGTGACTACTAGCCTTTGAAATAGTGACTAACACATAAGAGAGGCATTTATCTCGGCTTTACCGAGATTCGACCCCAGACCTCATGGTGGCAACACCTCATGTGCTAGCCACTAGACCGTCCCGAGGGGACCTTTGGCGATGGAAAAATGATGCAAAAGGCGGGTTCCGCCGCCCAACGGCCCCCCTAGGCCTGGCCCCACAGGAACCCTAGGAGGGAGGGTAAATCAGCGGTGAATGCTGGACCGGTTAAAACATGGTGTCTCAGGAATTTAGCACAGCCAGCCCAAATTATTAATCCAGTGCGCGTCTGCAGACCTTCGACCCTTCGTTCCATGATACAAAGAGCCATGCCTTAACCGGTTGATCCAGCCCGCGGGGGCATTTGGCGATGGAAAAATGCATTCAAGCAAGGTGGATTTTCCAAAAGACGCACTTGGCATCTGAATTTTCCAACATAATGTCCCTTATTTTATAATCTTCAAATATCACTTTTTCTCTAGGTACCCATATATTCTGAGTTTGTTTGAAACAGACTCTTTTCAAATTATATCGATGACCCAAAATTTTGTCATTTGAAGATAAAAATCATACAACATAATTACTAAGAGTAAGAAGTAAAGTAAATAGATTACATAAGTGTTTTAGCTAAAGATGCATTGATGTCCAAAACGTATCGATTTCCCTCCAAAATGAGAAAGATTTGGGCCATCAAAATAAAATGATTTGAAAAGATATAGAGATATGTAGGTGTTTAGTTGGAAATTCCAAAAGCCAGATGTGCCCTTTGGGAAATCTGTGTGTAGTTTAATCTAGAACATGAAATTAAAATCAACTAATTTTTAGAGATGAATTTCTTCAATATTGTCACTAGATTAGATCATTACAGCAGCATATCCAAAAGGAAAAGATGTGGCAGGTTGCATTATCTAAACTAATGCAAATAAAATGTTCACAGATCATTATCAAACCTGTAGAGGAGTATGGCCTAGAAGTTCACGCAGTGGCCTAGTGTCAGCTAGAGGGTGTTCGTCTGGAAGCTCATAAACAATTTGATTCAACACCTGAGATGCAAGAAAAAGCAGAAATTATGAGTGTAAAAGCAATGTCTCGGTTTGTTAGAGCAAACATTGTGATCATTATGTCAACCTATGATACATGATAGCCCACCACAACACTCTATAGCATTCAAGAGAATTAAGATGCTTGCTCGAACTTTCCAATTGTTTCTTTGTTTTAGCAATATTATTGAAATTCTGATTATTATTTCAAGGATTCTCATTAATTACTTATTGTACATTTTATGGTTTTGCAAGAATCTAGTATTGTAATCTGCTTTTTCTTTTCAAATTTGAGTACAATGCCAACAAATAAACCACCATCATGAGAGTTGGGGTAACTTGCCAAGGGTCACAGGAAAGAAGTTGGCAGAATTCAGCTGATTTCAATCCGGATTGGTTGAGCTGGATCAGGATTAATCAAATCTAATCCAAGATCTCAGATGAAACAACATAATCTCATCAAAATTAAAAAAAGAAACTGTTTGATTCAAGAAATCCGAACTGTTCAATTGAAAACCAGAGACATCTCTATGAATTGGCCAAAATCTCATCTGATTGGAATTGGAAATCTAGTGTCAATGAGAAAAATAATTGAAGAGTAACAATGAAGGCAGATCGTGAGGAAGAAGAGAAATGAAGAAGATTAGAAGCTTACCACATAGGAGGTTCCTTCTCCAAGTGGCATTCTTCAGTTGGAAGTACTGGAAAAGTTGAAGAGATGAAAATTAGTGAGGCAAGGCAAATAGCAAGTAGGTTTTAATATTATTTTGCTGTAAGATCAGATATATATGTAAGGTTCGCTGTATGGCATACCATATATGTGTATTTGTTATTTGAAATTACTTATATAAGGAATTAGATAATAGCTAACAAGAAAAGAGTGCTACAATAAGGTGGTACATATTACTATGTGTATCAATTATTTTGGTTAGTACACATTACTTATATGTAATAAAGGATAATATTGGCTATATTTCAATAAATGATAAATTTGTTGTAAATTATTGTTAAATTTGATAATGTAGACAAAAGAAATTTGATAAATAGTACACTAGTTAATCGATAAATTAGCTACATCAAGATTATAATATTGGTATTGCAAAATATCAATAATAATAAAAGGAGCAATTATATTATTATTTATAAACTAATATCTAATTTAAATTAATATAAATAATAATAGGAACAATAATATTAAATATATTAGTCATCTATCAAATATAATTTAATTATTATCTCATCAATTATATCAACTAAAGTAGTATTCAATTATTATTAATATTAAGTCCTCATGGGTTGGCGCAGTTGGTACCTGCATAGGTGTTTGCTCAAAGATCTTGGGTCAACTCCTAACGGCAATGTCTCGTTGGGTGTCTAGCCTCCCTCATGCAAAAAACCGTTGCGCAAAGGCAAAATGCCCCTCGTGATTTACCTACTTGTATCTTGACATAAGACCGGCGATACTGCGATATCATCTTTTGCTCCAATTATTATTGATATTAAAATTTTAATTGTTATATTACTCATTTATCTGAATTCTTTAACATATTGTAATATCTCATTACTAATATTTATTTAGTAACATTAATTGTTCAATAAATGGACAATAATTATTTGGTATTCCTTACCCTTTTTACTTTTATAAAATGAACCTACACAGTCCTAAATCACTTGCTGGACCAGAACTTGAGAAAGAATTATTTGACAATGATTTACTCTTTTTCAAGCTTTATTATTGTTCATGAATTCTGATTTGAAGCTTTTAAAGGCCATGATAACATACCTCTGCCTGTTTTCCAGTATGCAGTCGAACTCCAAAAGCATCATACATTACCTGGTAGTGAGTGGTGAACAAGATGTCATTGCCAAATAAGAACACAGTTAACAGATTTAAGAATCAACTAGATGCATTGGTAATTGAATCCTTGAAGTACGCTGTTCACATGAAAATGACAAATTTTAACATGAATGTATATATCACTGAAAAGACATCTCTGAATCAATGGTAACCTGACAAGCTAATAAACAATCACAAACAAGGTGTACTAGTATTTCTATATCTATTTTCAAAACAACAAGGCTAGCATATTGCACTACAGAGTGCCAGCTAGCTAAATTGGTGTCATTACCCAAGGTATTGGTATTAATTTTTACATTCATCTCGCTGAGGTTTATGCATCCTTTCTCCTGAAGAAAAAAAAAAGAAAAACAAAGTTCCAGTGTACTACACCATCTCTCCGGAATTTTTATTTACTCAATTAGTCAATTTATGCAAGACAACAGATAACTTTGCGTTAATGAATGTCTTTATTATCTATTCATAGGCTGAAACTGGGTAATTTAACATCCATGACAATATTACATTACTAGATCATTAAGTTTTGAATGCTCCCCGGGAAGACAGTTATTTCATTGATTCATTCCTTTAAAACTAACACATTAAAAAATATACTTTACAAAACAAGATCATGAGGACAATATTTGCATATATATACATACACGTGTGTAAGGAAATTTTTTCAAAAATATGGTAGTTCAACTAGTCATTTATTCTGGAAATGAAGCAGATGGTGACAGTGAGCAAGCTAACTCTCCTTAGCAATATTTACACAGCTCATGTGTGAAATGTTGATTGATTGCAATTTATTTCCTACTTTAGGTACATTTGCAAGATCTTTATGTTTTAGATTTACCTGCACATGATTCATTCACTGAGTTTTATGCATTTGTTCTCCTTTCTTTCTAGCTTATGCTTGTGAGGAAATAGCAAATCAAATATTCATTCCATCAAAAACAACAATAATGTACATTTTTTGCCCTTTCTATTGCAACTTGATGATGGCAAATTTTATTAATATTTTATTAGACATACACATTACTCATTTTTAATGATAATATAATATTAATCTATTTTATTCTAATATTTTTGCTTAGATTTCCATCCACTGCCTATCCACTATGCAGTTGGTTGACTCCCTATCTTCTTTTTAATTGACAACTTGACTATTGATTATCATATTGAAATTATTTATGTTGTATTTAATCGCAACGCTCCAAGTTTCCACCCTTCGTGTAAACTTCTAAAAGGAATTAACTATTTTCTTTTGTTTATTTATATTTAAATCAATTTTCAGTTTATTTCCTAACACAAGCAAAAATACAATAAGAAACAAAGGTAACAAAGAGCACATTTGTTACAAGAATATGTACACAGCTACTAATGCGATGTTAGGAAAATAATTGTCACCGCTTAATCCAGTTCATCTATTCTTATTTATATATTGAGGGAAAGAACTGGTTCCTTCAAAGTAACTAAACTTCCTCTAAATTTGGGTGACTTAAAATTTTAGCATCGGACGTTTGTTATTTCACAATTGCAGAAGACAGCATTAGCAGCTACATGCAACCGAAAAGAAGCCACAGGCAACAGTGTGAAGTCATCATGATTTTAAACTAAACATGAACAAACCGCGTTACTCCCAACTATTTGAGGACCCACAGGATTTCAAAAATTAATGAAAATGTTACTTGGAGGTTGGAATTGCAATATTAACAAAATTATGATGATTTGATATATAAAACAGATAAGAATCACCAGAAGCTTTGCCAATCCATGTGTAGATCTAAAAATATAGCAAACTGGGGTATTTCAGATGAATCTGTCACTGTAATACCTTTGAAAATTTTCTTCATTTTTTGATGTCAATGTAATTATTTTGAGTTAGGGTGAATGCCAATAGAGATTTATTTGCCCATGGTGAAAGCAGCACTAAAGAGGCATTGGGCTCATGATTGTGGGTGGCAGAAAGTCACCCTCGGCTTTATGCATGGAGTCACTTGCGTTGACCCAAGTAGGGAAAGGAGTTTAGTACTTTTTGATTAATATTAAGGGGTTTAAGGTAAGTTTATTACAAATAGGGATGACTAAAATTGAAGTGGTGATTTGAGAAACTATTGAGGCTGTGATTGAAATGCATCAATGAGTTTTCCCAACTTAAGGCAGGGAGTGTTTGTGCATGATGAAAAGAGGTACCAAACTGTTCCCTCTTCCCCTTCCTCCTCTTTTCTCCAAGCCCTCCCCTCATCTTCTTTCTTTTGAGTCACTAGAGATCTCTAGGGAGAACAAGTGGTGGACTCCCTCTTCTTTTCCTTTCCTCTAATGGTTGACAGCTACCAAAAAGAGCAACTAGGACTTTGGGACAAGATCATTTATAATTTCAACTCCCTCTCCTCTCTCTTTCTCTCCTCTAATGACTTGCAACTACAAGAAAGAGCAATTAGGGCTTTTGGGTAAGATATTAAGAATAATTTTCTTGTTGAGGTTGAATGGGACACTAGATGGACTACATGAGGTCCTAAAGGAAGATTAATGTTGCTTGTGGGCATGGAATCCTAAGATGAATTTTGTATTAGGAGAAATGCTAAAGAGAAGAGAACCCTTTTCCTAGTGGCAGAAGAACCAGATAGGTAAAAACCCTGTAAGTACCTAAACCATGGAAAAGGTAAATTAAATGTTGTGATTGTGTTTGACTTAAAGAGGGTATAATGTGTATGTTTCATCATTGCAAAGGGCACTCAAGATGAATTGAAACTGATCTTGAAGTTCCAAAGAGTAACAAGGTGGGTACAATGGGCTCATTCAAAGGCAAGTTATTATTTTGATGCACTAATTCATATTGCATGCACATGATGGTGTTGGCATAATACAAACATGGTTTTCGGCTTTATACATGTGTTGATTTCATATTGCATGGGTACGATGGCATCAACCTAATGCAAGAATGAGTGTTGGCCCTATACATATGAAGGTGTTTACCTACTACCATTATGGTGTTGACCCAATTATACTCGTGGTGTTGGCCTAGCAAGCATGATACACTATGAAGGGTGTTGGCTCTCTCACACATTTACATTCTAAGGGGTGTTTAGCTTGATATCTTGTGTTCTATTTGTCGGAGAGATAAGGGTTCTACGTGGTCAAGTTATAGTAGTTTGTTTGGATGTCTTTGACAAAGGATTTAAATTAGATTTTTTGTGTAATTCTGATGTGTACATCAAGTGAGTAGGGGCTTAGCAAAGCGCACATCGAGCTAGAGTAGCTTGTGACTTGACGTGGTTGAATTGTTATGATGGATGACTTGATGAATTCAAGTTTGTTGGATTATGCTCAATAACTCATAAGTCCATAATGAGGTGAAGTAGTAAATAATTGTCAAAGGATGGTATAGAGCATCTAAGAGACTGAAAAATTTTGGCAAGATGTGTTGCTGTAATCACCCTGAAATGATTAGAATGTATCATAGGTTTTGACATTTGGACAAAGATTTTAATTTAAGATTGTTTTTTATATTTGATAGTGTGTCGTATAAGACTTAGAGAAATATAGATAGAGACAACTTGGCAGGGCCAAGATACCTAATAGTTAGAAGTCTATGTAGATCAAAGAAGGATGGTGTGGGATATTGAAGAGGCCACAAAACTAGAGCATTGGAATGAAGTTGTGCCTGTGGAGGCAAACTACGTAGGTGGATTGTGAAAGATACACATGGAACTAGCCAACGATTTAACGATTTGATTGCATCTAAGGAACGAGAAGTCTAACAAGAGACGGCCTCATGGTGGAGAAGTTCCATAGTCAACTCCTTGTGAGTTAAGAGTTAAGAGTTAAGAGACCTATACTTAATGGGAAAGGGTCTCAACATAAGTGAACTCAACCATTAGAATGGTCATAGTCAATGTATACAACTGAAGGGGTTCTTTAGTCAATCAACTAATAAACTATATGGGGTTGTGGTTTGGAACTCATAATGGATATGAGACTAATGATAGCTAAATCGACTAGGTAGTCTACTGAAGTTGGATGATTGATGAACAAGTTTTTTCTATTTGCAGCCTAGTCAATTGGGGTGTCGAGTCAACTAATGCTATAGTAGAAAAAACTAGAGAAAGCCTTCAATAGGAAAAAGTTGCGTAATAACAATCAGATCGGTATCGATTATATTGCATTAATCAATTGATGGTGCACGGCGTCAGCACAACAAACCAGTAACTAATAGCTTGGATGGCTATAAAAAGGGATCAGGAGGATCTGTCTGAAGCTAGCACTTATTTTCATATTCTTTTAACATTTTGAGTTTTTTGTAATGCATGTTCTCCCTTAATTGTGAAGCTCTATTGTAATTCCCAAGTGACTATAAGAGATTTCTCCAACTTCAAAATAGTGAATAGTGGGACTTCGGGGGTAATCCATGAAAGGATAATAGACCGCAGATTAGGAGACATGCAGATTGCTGAACCTCATAAACACACGTGTTAGCTAGGTAATTTCCTTTGGTTTCATTTAATTGTGTTTTTTTTGTTGTAAACTAACTTTCCATATGCCCCTCCCCCCAACCTTTGCAGCCATCAAGTCCTCATGGTTCTAACAAGATGTACTCTAGGACAACCCAATAGAAGGTGGACTCTATAGGTGAATACCAAAGGACGACATATTAGAGAAAGATTAAAAGGCGTGTGCATCCAAGGTATTAAGAGTATGGTCTGAGATAATTTTGAGGACAATGAAAAACCATTAACAAGGTTGAAGAGTTTGACACAATTGAACCATGATAGTTAGGAGTGAAATGTATCTTGGATTTGAGTATTTAAGCAACATCATCAAAGAATGATGTGAGATAGAAGACCTAAAAGCTATATAAGATGCGAGACATTACAAGTGATTATAATCTTAGAATTTGCACTTTTGACTAGTTAAGGGCCTAAACTACCTAGTGGCTTATAGGAAGCCTTTAACTAAAGGCCAATAAGTTCCCAACTGTAGTCTACGATAAAGCTCAATCTGAGCTCTGCATAGGGTTAAAATGGTGCTTGTATGTTTCAGTAGTCAACTGACAGTTTTTCTAATCAACTGCCTAATTAGCCATTGGCTATGCAATGGCTACTTATATTTGATCAGTCAGACTACAGATTTGTTTCTAATTGACTAGAAGAAACTAAAATAGATCCAATTCGAGCCTTTTTTATATAAGTCATGGAGATTATTTTGCTTGTCAAGGGTGCATAAAATTGTTTCTAAAATTTTATAGACCAAGGGTCAAGCTAATCAGCATCTAACAACATGTGAATCAAAGTGAAAGCTTTCTCTACAAGCTCTTGGTAACTTTTCTCTTATTTGTTTAATCACATATTTCTTTGTAAGAGAATTACTTGTACTGAAACTTTCTTCCCTTGGTAAAGGAAACGTTCTTGATGGATTTGTGAGAGTGGTTCACTTGATGAATGAATAGGCTATAGACTAAGAGTAGGACTTTAAACCATGTAAAATCTAGCATGCTAGCACGACCAACTGAATCCACTCGAGCACCTTACTCTTCACATTTGTATTGTCTTTATTTTTGCAAAAGAAATTTTATTTTTAGTTAATCGTCTCTTCAAGTAATCACCACAACAATCCTATAATTGGTATCAAAACGAGGGTACTTATTTTAAAACTAATTGCCTTTAGACTAATCGTTAGAGCACATCTTACACCACTAAATTTTTAACTTTAATGTGTAGAAAAGAAAATTTGAGAAACAACGGATGAAGCTTCGGAGCCTTAAATTAATTAAGTTGGCTAAATGGACCAAAAAACAAAGAGAAAAGTATTCAACGAATGCAAAAGCACAACTGACTCTCATGAATGCACAAGCAAAACAAAATTGAAAAATATATAGTGTAAAGGAACTATGGGAGAAATAAATAGATTTGCATGAGGGCACACCTCCAAAGCTAAACTTGCCAGGAGCATCTTTAAAGAACATAAGTAAATACTTTCAAGATGAGGGATGGAGAAATTGCCACCTAAATGCACTCGAAACTAACAACTATTGGAAAAGAAATAACAAATTGAGACATGCTCTAAAATGTCCTCAACAAGTCTCTGAGGACTCAACAATGGGCTTCTCAGCATATGCTTTTTCTATGCCAAGAAATTTAGAAAATACATCTTAGAAGAAATATTTCAACCATGGAATTGCATAAAACAAAATATGTTGAGATTGAAAAAACAAGAAAAGCAACTAAAAGGAAGGAAGTTGCATTTGTAGCATATCAAGAAGAAACGAGGAGTTCCCATCAATATTATATTCTTCACTATCGTTATCATCTTCATTAGGGAAAAATAAAGAAACACACGTGACTCATATGGTGAAGAAAGCATTTAGAAGAATCAAAACTCGAATCTAACTCAATCAAAACAATACTTAGAGGGAAAGGACAAGATAGAAAAGAAGTGGGCACTTTAATGTTTCAATTGCAATAAGATGTATCAAAGAAAAGTGCTTGAAATTAAGAAAAGCCAAACAAAGAGAAAAAACAAAGAACGTGTAGAAAAAAAGAAGCACGTTTCATTAAGAACCACTTTGGGTCATACTTCCATACTCTAAGAAAAGGAGCAAAGACCCATGAACAAACACAACATAGCTCTTACAGTGGTTGATGGTAAGATGTTCTCTACTTCCTCTTTCAAAGCAAAACTAGAAGCAAGCACCTCCAAGATTATATGCTCAAACATTAATAGCAATTCATGTTGGAGTGTCTTCTACCAACTTGGAAAGTGAAGTAAATTCTCCCTTAGTAGATGAATTGATTTGATATAATTTCTAGCTTAACAAAGTTATTAGGAAAGACCAAGAGTAAGGACGAACACCTTAATAAATTAGTTTTGATTGTAGAAGATAAGATTAGTGAAATGTCAACCCCCCACCCCACTACCATACACACCCCATGCAATAAATCTCATAGAACTAACCAACTTAGAGTCAAGGAACTATAAATTGAAAATGAGAACCTTAAAGTGCAACTAATATCATTTTTTTGTATACTTGTTGATAATATTTTTTCAAGTGGACATAAATTTAGCTTTTCTTAGTTTAGGTGCTATTTCACAATAAATTACACATGGATGAGCATTATAAGTAGGGAATCCTTAGTCTACATTGTTTTTACTTTTAAAGCACAATGAAAGCATGAACCATTTGTTTTTTTTTTTGAAACCAAATTCCTAAGAATTTTAGTGAGTTATATGATGCTATGGTTGGGGATATGAATAAGGATTAGACTTGTGTTAATTTTGTTAATTGTGATTTCCAAACTAAGTTATGGTTACTGCTGCTATTTATCATGTGGGGATGGGAAAAAATTGTGGATGTTTCCAGGAGGTGAAGAATCCTTCTAAGAATTTTCATAGTGAATAATTAGTAACGTGTTGAAATTCCTTGACTAGTAGGGATATGGTGGATGTTATGCACATTTTGTAGTTTGGCAACTATTATGTGGAAATCTCAAGTTGAGTTCGAACTATTTATGCTATATGTTGGATGCTGGATTTGTACTAAGTCACTACTGGATGTAGCTTTATGCTGGAAGCTTGTTGAAGCTATAGTGAGTTGTTAAAAGGTAGGTTGATGTTCAACATGAACTACTAAAGGATGAAACTTAGAGTTGATTGTTCTTGTTTTTAATTGGTCATTGTGATAGGTGTAACTTTAGATCATGGAACTACTCTTTGTTTTATGACGCATTTGGTATAGCATGTCATTCTCTAGATGCTTCTGTACTGAAGGGATTATATGTGCTAAAACTGTTTTAGCACCTTAGTAGGAAGCATTGTTTGGCCTATCATGATACAAGATGGATTGAGGAACTTTTGGATAGTGTAGCTATTAGCAAGATTGATATCAAGTTGTCTGAGAAGTTGAAGATGGGGTGAATGGTGCATGTACATGAGTTTTAAATTTGAAGTGATGAAATTGGAAAGTTGTTGACCAGAATTGGCATGGAGATGATTATTCTCTAGCAAGCATGGCTTTCATTTGTTGATTGCTATCTGTTAGTTGGTTTCACCATGAGATAAATTGTGAAAATGATGGTACCAGATACTGATCAAATCGGTTGATACCTCATTGATGTCATGTACTTGGTATGTTAGTCAAATTGGTGGATACATAAGCAGTCTGATACTTCTGAATGTTATTTGGTTGTTGATAGGTTTGTGATAGAGCCAGGTTTCAAAAATAAAGATATGCGCTATTAAATATACCTGAATTTCCAGAGCTATTTTTTTTACTTGGTTGAGATAGAGAGACAAACTATGCTTCAATTTATTGAGGGCTCTCCATGATAGATCCATCAGGAGTGTCATGAGAGAGGAATGAATGGTTAGAGAAATTATATCTTAATCTTGGTAGATATAATCTTGGGAGAGTAGTCTTGGGTAGTGACCCCAAGTGGTGCTTGAGGTGTCTGAATTCCATGTGATCATGAGCACGGATATTCTGTCGGGAATGAGTCCAATAATTGATAGGACACTCTCCGTTAAAGTGTAAAAGTGCCTACAATTGAGGGGCTTTAATCATTTCTGCAGTGCAAGCCTAATAAGTGTGGATTAAGGGAGGGAAGGGTACTTTGTTTCCCTTTTAAAAATGGAAATGCCAGACATGATAATTGGTTGATTTTAGCTACGTTTGCAAGTGACAAAGGAAGATTGTAGTAGATAATGGTAATTTAGGGTCCAATTGCAAGAACTTTAAGACAAGGGTTTATTACCCCAGTATTTCACCATGTGGTACATTTGTGTGGTCCTTCAAGAAGAGGAATGTCGTGTACTTTCAGTCGTCCCTAGTCCCCAAGCCTTATCCCTTGTGAGGGGACCTCGTGGCACACTGTCTCTTGCTCTGACCCTCGGTTTCCCAAGGGCCGAGTGAGAACAACGGGGAGCGACGTGTAAACGAGGCCTCTGTCAATCCATTTGTCTCAGAGGTGCTAAGACTCACAAGTGGACTGGTTCTATTTGTTAGTTGCCTGAATGTGTCCCAACTTGTGGCATGACCTGACTTTATTTATAAGCGCTTTTCATTTTTTTTCCTTTCGACTTTCCCTGGTATGAGTCCTACCAGAAGGTCAGGTTCTCTTCGAACCTGGCTGGTAGGATAATCCTAACAATTTTTTTAGGTTTTTTCATTGTGGAGTCAATTTGTTTGATCAACTAAAAGGCACTCAAGGTCAGATTACCACTAGTTTTGGAGATTGGGATTCTTTTTATGGTCGTTATGAATTCTACTTGTGTTTAACTTGAAGCGGGTATAATGTATCACAGAGAGCGTTCAGGATGAATTGATAACACCCTAAGCTCTAAATTATAACAAGATGGGTAAGATTGGTTTGTTAGGAGCAAGTTACTATCTTGATGCACTTATATTGCATGCACATGATGGCATTGCCCTAATACAAACATGGGTGTTGTCCCTGTACATATGCACTTATTTTATATTGCATGCGAATGACATTGTTGACCTAAGTGTGAACATGAGAGTCATCCTTAATGTTAATTTGTTGTCTAAATACTAACTAAGTTGTTCATTAAGATGCAAGTAGTTTTTCTTTTATTTGTCTTGATTGCTCAGCATGGTGAATGTATTTATTCTATACATTATTCTTGTTGTATGGTTGTCAGATATGCTTTCATTGTTATTGTTGCCTTTTGATATATAGATAGAAGGAGCAAGACCATAGGACTATAAGAGACACTGAGATGGTGGAACATGGTGTCAACGAATCATGCTGGTGATGTGTAACTAAGACTCATTAGTTAACACATGATACTCTTCTCGCGTATTAGTTGGTGTTTTAGGATCACCATTTGGTATGGTCCATTATATGAATTTAGGATATGTGCATGTCTTGGTGTTAGTGCGTATGCTTGTCCTTTACGAAGTGTTTGATGGTTTGTAATTACTTGTTGATAATGGTTGGAAACTTAATATGTTAAATTATTAGTTTTAATGTCCACTATAACTATGGTTGTTTAATCATTTGATGATTAAATTTTTAGTTTTGATGCCTACTAGAATTATGGTTTATTAGTATTTTGAAGATTCTTTTGTTGTTAAGAAATGGTAAATCTATGAGTTATGCAATTATTTAATCACATATGTATGTTAAGGAGCTTATTTGGGGAGTTTTTAAGATTTATAAGTGATCAAAATCATGTAGAACTTAGCCCATGTCAAATTGTTAGTCAACCAATATCCAACATTGGTTGACACTTTTCTCTCAAGCTAAGTTGGTGAACCAACATTTCCAAGTGGATCAACACACTTTTCCAACAGCATTGTTTTGTCGACCAAACTTCTAAATTTGGTCAAGGATTAGCCTTGGTCAACCTAAGCCCCCTTTTTGTCCCCCTTCTCTAGAGTGTTTGATTAGGAGTTTGGGAGTGTAATTTAGCATAAGTCCAAGGTTGATATTACAAAATAAAAATTCATTTTATATGGTATCTTTTACTTAGTTGGTCTCTTTTTCATTTAATAAATGTCTAGAACTTTGAGTTTTTTATGAGTGAAATAGCGAACAATCCGTAACTTTTTCAATTTCATATTCAAAATAGAAAAAATATAGAATTAAAATAACTATTCCTATTGGTAGTGATCATATCAAATCAGTTTATATTGTAGCTTACCACAGATGCTAATATTGTTGCTGTAGCGAATGTAGGACTATTCAAGCCATCTTGAATTCCAATAGCCACTGCTAATGCTGTCACTGTGGCTGAATGCGATGATGGCATTCCACCGGATCCAATTAGTTGTTTGGTATCCCATCGTCTTTCCTTGTACCTGTGATGCAGCATGAAAGCAAAGAAAATTCAAATAAAGCTCTAATACCACTTGATACAACACCAAGAAGCATTTTCTACAAAGAAAAAAACTTAGGAAGAAGAATATTGTAAACTTAAAGAATGATTTATATGAGGGCTTTGGGGAACCATTTATGGAACAAACAATGATCATTCTCTAAACATGTTCTCCTAACAAAAATGTATTTCCTAATTACTTAGTAAAAATATGGCATTCTCAAAGTAACTTACTGTAATAAAATATAAAATTTATGATTTTAGACTAGTTCAAAATAAAATTTACCTTTTAAAATTTTATTTTAAAAAAAATATATCTTAATCTAAAATTCCTAATTTAAACTCTCTAGCTTTAAATCTAATTTGAAACTGCTCATTTTTCTCATATATAGAAGAATTTATCTTTAGGCAAGGTGCAATATCTTCAATTTGTGTAGCCTTTCCAATAAGTAAAGAATAAATAAAATTTCCAAGTCTTGACTTTCATTAAGGAGTATAATTTACTTAATCTTATTTTTTGAACGTCTCTTCAATTGTCAAGTCAACGAGTGATAAATTACAATTTGAAGCAACTACAGTCATAGATTATTTTTTTTCATACGGCAATCGCTTACAAGCATGGTTACAGATAAAGATCATATTAGCAAATTGTATTAGTCCAAACTATTTTAGGTTGGGTAAGATAAAATCATATATAGATTCAAAATGATAGTTATAGGTTAGTCATTTTCTAGTAATTTATCCAACACAATATTTAGGTGCAAATGGGAAGGTGAAGTAGACAGAAGAGAAGTAAAATTGCTCTGTGCACGTGCAAGTGCACTCTATACAAGCTTGCATGTCTGGACTCTGGAATCCAGAATCTAGAGGGTTAAAGAAGAGTTGCATAAGCTTTATGATGTGTGCCAACTGGAATCATGGGGCATCCTATGCTTTTCAGTTGCGATATAAGAAAGGCGGTGGATAACTAGAGATAGGATAATGCCAAAAAAAAAACCATCTTTGTTTAAAGGAAAACTGATGTGCATATATTGACCAGCTAAAATAGACTAAACAATGGCAAAGGTGTCATCATCTAACCACATTGGATTAGGTGTGTCAAGTCATCAACACAATAAGTGCTTTGAATCAATGGCTGAGCTATTGACAACAAAATCCCATATGCAACAGGTGGTAACACCTCTGCACTTCTAAAAAAAGATTGACGTCTAGAACAATGGCCAAGGCTTTACCTAACAGATGCCTCACTAGTTCTGTTGATATCAGACTGTAAATCACATTTCAAGGTGATTGTTTGGTTTCACATGATTCTTCTTGAACCTACCAACTCACACATTTTAGAAGCATAACAGAGCCACTCACCTTGTTCTCAGATTTCATGTGAGAGAATAGGGAGCAAATTGGTGGTATTGGAAAAGGTTGAAGCATGATAATCGGAATCTGGATTTGCTATTACGTCACAGGTTTACCTCAAGTTTATCTTAGATCAAGGACCAAGTCGAAACTAGCAAGTAATTGACAGATTGAATTTGATAAAATGTAATCACTAAACCATCAAAACTAAGGGAAAAGAGACACATAACAAGCCTTATCCAACTACTCAGTGGAATGTTGACTGGCATGAGGGGGTTAACAGGAGCTGCCATTCTCGACATCCTTTGATTGTTCCGAAAGAATAAGCCTTACTCCATGTTTTTCATCTAGAATAAACTTTATTCCCTTTGGAAAAGGAGGGGTTTTTTTTTTATCACTGCAGATTATTTGTTTCTATTCGTGTTCATATAATGTTGTGTTGTTTTAAGAGACGTATGCACGTATTGGAGGTCTGTTCCTTTGTGCATCTCTTTCCATCAAAAAATAATTAGAATTCACAGAAGAAAAAAAAACAATAATATTGTCAGGGATCTACTAAAGATCTCTCTTCTACGTTTCTGTAATTTTCTAAACAAGAAAAAACCACGGTTAGAATAACAGAACCATAACTCGAGATAAGATCAAAAAGGTCTCGCTTAAAACACAATCTATCGCCAGATCAAGATTCTACAACGCAAAAAAAGTTACAGGAGAGAGACAATACCTCAGTCTATAGGATCGATCAAGGTACATTCAAGAAGGAAAAAAACAAAAATAAAAATATAAAACAGGAGAAGGAAACATGGATTGAGTTGGCTCGTTACCAGGTGACCAAGAACTTGATGGTCTGGGCGATGACAAAGGCGACGATGGCCGCGATCAAGGGACAGTTACGGAAGACGGATGGGTAGCTGCTCGAAGATGATGGCGACGACCGAGTTGAAGCCGAGGAAAAGGCCGCGGAGCGACCACCGCCCATCATCTCTCTCATGGTGAAGAAATGAATATGCCCTCGCCATTGGCATCGTCGCCGTGTCTGTTTGAAGCTTCAAGCTTGAGGAAATGACCAACCAAGTGAACCATACTTGCGTTCAACACTCACTTTTAGACCTGCATTATAATTGGACAGCAAAGCACAATTTGTATCTCCATTCGTAGAGACAGCCTCATGATAATAATTCCCATGAATTGATTTTGCTAATAGATTCACCTCTTTAATCAATTATACATACATATAATTGTTGTGGGAAGCAGAGGCCCCAGGAAGGGAGTCAGTTGACTGACGCATTTTGGAGCATGTCAAATCATAACTAACCATGAGGTGGCTGATGCAATTGCCAAACCGGAGCACTTACTTTCAAATCTGCATTATAATTGGCCTTGCCAGTTGTGGATCAACCTGTTAATATATCGACGGTATTTTGGGCCCACCCAAGAATGTCCTATCGAGCCATAATATTGTCAGGGGAAGATCCCAATTGAAAAGAGTCCCACGTTCCATTACACGCCATACGAATATCTCGGATCGTGAATATCCCTGCACTTCAATACATGTACACATCATGGGAATATTCCGATCGGGACATCCCGCACTCTAATACACATTATAGGAACATTATCTATCATAAACATCCCAAGACTCTAGTACAGATAATGGGAGGACTATCGATCAAGAACATCCTCACATTCCAATGCATATCATGGAAACATCCCCAATCCAAAACATCGCCATACTCTAGTACATGCTATGAGAACATCCTTGACTAGGAATATCCCTATGTACCAGACGACCCCTCCAAAGGATAAATCTCCATCCTCCTACAATCTCAGGAAGGTGCAACTAATAGAGTGGTGACTACCAGTAACTACCACCGGACATTATCAGGTAGCAACTGACAACGTTTGATGCAGGTGGGCCGACAATGGCAAACAGGCAAAACTAATGTTGTTGCCTTAGATAATTAATAAAGCCTCGTTAGACAAGATAGCAAAAAAGCTGAATTGGCAACTCAAATGGATGTCCGGAAGGCTGAGGGTATAAAAGGTAGGTAGGCACAAGAAAAAAGAATGTTCTTGTAGGTTGGCACAAGAAAAAAGAATGTTCTTTACATGCACGCACATTTTCATTTACTTTCATTCCTCCCTTCGGCTTAGGACTGACTTGAGTGTCAGATGGGGTCCCATAGTATTGGTGCAATTTGCACTAATAGTCTAACTCAGATTTTGATGAATGACAAGTGAGTTAAGCTAGGTGTTATCATGATCTAATACATTTACCGAGTGTGCAGGGTTGACTAATATGATGGGTCAAGAGGACCTAACACCAGACAAGATTAACAAAGTCCAAGCGGGATGTGCGATTCTCGATTAACAAAGTCCAAATGTGGAATTCTGACAGAAGGTTGGGATGTTCAATTCCCGACGGGAGGAAGTCCGGATGTGCGATTCAGCAGGAAGACCTGGTGAGTCAAATTGGACGTCGAGGAGGTAATTTGACAATTGGTAAGTAAAGGTAAGTCACTGGAGGAGAGTGACTCGGTAAAGGCGCATCTCGGTTGAGGGGGCAGTAGGCGTTGGTCTAATTTAGGTCCATTTCGGAAATATAAATTAAGACTCTGACTAGATCCTGGTATGAAGGACAGAGTATAAGTCATAAATTAATCATATTATTATTGTACTAACTTTATCTTGTAGGTTATTATTTATTGTATTGGACTAACACATTTTGTAGGGCAAAAGAAGTAAAAATTACCTTGGGTAAACAGTACCCGAGTCGCCTTCCATGCGACGGAAGGTGCCTTCAATACTATTCATGGAAGGCGCCTTCGGTGCTATAGAAGGCATCTTCCATTGGATAAAATCTGACTTCGTTGGTGATAAAGGTCAACACTTTTCAGGATAAACTTTTATCTATGGAAGGCGCCTTTAGCCCTATGGAAGACGCCTTCCACAGTCTATAAAAGTGTTGCTCAACCATGGGCTTTAAGACATTAACTCTACGAGCTTCTATGCATCTAATTGGGGTTCCAACTACTTTAGCTTCCTGCTGCTACGATGCTGCTGCGCTCGACCACTGCTGAGGAGCTGTCTAACACCAAGCAATCAAATCATCATCGAAAGGTGTTGGGTAACGAGTTTCAATATTGTACTTAAATATTACAAAAGGAAAAATGTAGTGTGTTACACTTTGTCCTATTCTTTTTGTACTCAATCCTCTCTTCCGATAGTTTCGGAAGATATTATTAGTGGATTATCCATCGATAGGTCTGCAGAACCTGGATCTTAGAGAAGGAGTCACCGAAGGCTACAAACTAAGTAAAACTGCTTGTATGCTTATCCTTTTCTGTTTCTATTTTTATTTATGTTGCACTTACTTGCTTTGATTTTAAAATAAAAGAAAAGTTTTTGAAAACCATGTGATTTACCCCCTTCTAACGTGTATCTCAATTCAACAAGTGGTAACAGAGGAAGTTATGCTCTGAATTGGTGCAACCACTAATCAAGCTGGGGAAACCGTTTTTCTTTTCGGATTTTAATTTTTCGTATCTTATTTGAATTGGTAAAATTCACCTCTTCAAATAATTCTTTCTCGTTCAATTTTTACTCGAAGTTGGTGCAATACCACTTGAGTCATCAACATTTTTCTCAAGCACTACTAATCCAAGACCAAGTCTTAGTACCTCCTAGTTTTCTATTTCAATAATCAATGGCTCAACTTGAGGGATTTAGCACCGCTCATCCTCCTCTCTTCAACATAAATAACTTTCCATAATGGAAGAAGAGAATAGAAGTTTACTTGAAGACGAACATCGTAATGGTTCACCATCCAACGAGGGTACTGTTGGTACAGTTTACACTGACAGTTTAACTTAGATTTTGATGAATGACAAGTGAGTTAAGTTAGGTGTTGTGTGATCTGACTACTTTACCAAATGTGCGGGAATTGATAAATCCGAAAGACCGGACACCAGACTAAAATTCAGCTAGGTCCGTGAGACCGGATAGCTGGTGCAAAGACCAGATAGGTCAACAAGCCAACCGGATATCTGGCAAGAAGTCTGATTGGGTCTGCGAGACCAAACAACCGGCAGAAACCCAGTTAGGTACGCGGGACCGGGCAACTAGCATGAAAACCTAGTGAGTCAAGAGGCTAGTCAACCAACAACAAATTAGTAAGTAAAGGTAGGTCATTGGAGAAGAGTGACTAGGTGAAAACGCATTTCCCAAAGAGGGAACAATAGGTGTCAGTCTGACCTAAAGTTTCGACGAAACTCTAAATCAGGACCAGACAGTCTGAAGGCTGTCAAAACTTATCTTTACATGTTTTATTATTTGCTATTTGTCTAATACTATTTTGTAGGGAAACTAACATTCTGCAGGTTGAAGTTTCAGCCTTGATCGGTCGACCGAACTAGGGATCAGTCGACCGAACCTCCAAGCAAGCAGAGTAGATTTCTAATCAGCTGATCGGGTTCGACCGAAGGATTGGTCGACCGAACAGTGGATAGGCATTGACGTGGTTGGGCCAGGTGGATCAGATCAGATAGACCAGCGAGGTCAGTTGGATCG
>JBBMJZ010209206.1:0-19674 GCA_037833815.1 Zingiber zerumbet
TCGTCGCCTTCGTGGGGAGCGGGTTGGCCAGGGACGCGGGTCGGGGGTCCTGAACCTCGGCCTCTTCCTCTTCCGCCGCCGCCACCGCCACCGCCAGGCAAGGTGGAGTAGGCATACAGGGTGGTGGCCGCCGCGGGGCGGCCGCCGGGGACGGCGGTTAGCTTGCCGAAGGACCGCATGTGGCGTTCGATGCTCCGCCGCAGATGGATTCGAAGAGTGGGCGGCGTAGGGCTGAGAGATCGCTATTATTACTTCTTAGGGAATTAGCGACAGACGAGGGAGCAGGAGCGTAAATGAGCTCGAGTCAAACCAATCTACTTGTTCAAGTTTCGCTTGAGTTTAATTCAAATTCGACCTAAGTTTAATTTATTTAATATCATCGAGCTTATTTAATTATTTTTATTTAATTGATTATTGATTAATGAATTTCTAATAAATTTACGATTGGAAAAAAAATACCTTTAATTATTCATATTGTCCACCTTTTAAATTATTAAAATAGCACTCTAAAATTACTTAAATCAAACTGCTTAATCTTAATATCCTATCAAAATCAACTTTTTGATGATATAGATAAATATTTTTATAAATACAATAATATTATTAATTGATCAAATTCAATAAAAAAAAATAATAAATAAATACAAACAGACTTTAGGAATAAAAAATAAAAAACTTAAAATGGAAAAATCGGTCTTTTTTATTGGAATGGTAAAAACAAAGACTGTTTTTTTTCCTTTATTATAAAAAAACTTATATCGTGCTTTTTTATTTTTAAAATTATCTTTATTTTTTACCTTACAACAGCTACTATTTTATAATTGTTATAATAGCTACAGAACTGAAACTACGATAACACAATAATGAGTAATGTTGATTAAAAATAAAATATCAACTTATACATTATAGCTACTCTACCATATTAACTAGTATTATCAATATTGATAGAAATAAAATATTCATTATTGTAATAGTTATAAATAATATAATTACAGTATTATTAGTATTAATAAGAAATTTAAGGGATGCTTAAAAAGACTAAAAAAAAATATTTTTTACTATCAAATTTAAAGGATATTCTGTAGCTTGTCAACTGTAGCCTGAAGGCAGAGAGTTGGAAGCCTAGAACTGAGGCAGAGGGTGTGAATTAGGGATGCAAATAAATCGAACTAGCTCGCGAGCTTTCGGCTCGAAAAATATTTGATTCGTATTTGAATTTATCGAATTCGAGTCGAACTCGAATATGTTTGAATTTTTTTCGAGCCGAACTCTAGTCTAAATTATATTGTTCGATAGTTCACAAGCTACTCACGAGCCTTAATATTTTATTAATATAAGTTAAATATATATTAAATAAAAAAAATTCGCCTAATTTGAACCGAACTCGAACAAAAAATTTTAAATTTTTTGAACTTCGAATCAAACTCAAATATATTTATTTCGAACTGAATTCGAACCTTAGATTTTTCTACATAGTTGACTCGATTCGATTACACCGAACAGAGAACAAGTGAGATATACAACTAATAGAATTTTCAGAAGCAAGGGGTGCTTTCATACACCCCCACTTCCTCTTGCCTCTGCCACTAATAGGAGTAGTAACCAATGTTCACCAGATATAAAATGTCATATAGTAACAACTATCTGCCACTAATAAGAGTTAAAGTATTGTCACAATATAGTAGTAACCAATGTTCACCAGATATAAAATGTCTTATAGCAACAACTATCTGCCACTAAGAGTTAAAGTATTGTCACAGTATAGTAGAAACCAATGTTCACCGGATATAAAATGTCATATAGTAACAACTACAACAATGCCAAAGTAATTTTGAAAACAATATTCATATGAAATAAAATATTACGATTCTAATAAAAAAGATACCCTTTTAATTTTTGTCCAAACTCAAAACACAATCAAATTCGATTTGACCTATTTACACTCTTAAGAATTAATATGCATCACCTTCATAGTTCAGCTCTTTAACACAACCTCTCGTTTCTAGATGGAAATCATCACAATTAAGACAATCAGAAACTTTCATGTCTAAACTAAAAGCTCAAACGCACAAAGAGAGATGATATTCAGTTGATTCATCCTTGAGATCCAAGGAAGCCTATTATAGTGTAAGCCTACAACACCAAAGTGATTTTCTGACACAGAACATGCAACTCTTTCAAAAACAAACTCAAAGTTGGGTTTTAGATACAACACCATAGAAGTTGATTCATCCTTGAGATCCAAGGAAGCCTATTATTCGATAAGCCTACCACACTGAAGTGAATTTTTCCACACGCAACTCTGGCATGCAACTCTTTGAAAAACAAACTCGTAGTTTAAGTTAAAGAGTTTTAGATACAACACATTTTGAATCAGGCGTCATCGAGTGCAAGAACACCAGGAAGAGGCTTGCCCTCCAGCAGCTCCAAGCTAGCACCACCTCCAGTGGAGATGTGGCTCATCTTATCAGCGAGCCCTGCTTTCTCAACCGCAGCCACCGAATCGCCACCTCCTATAATGGTTGTCACACCATTGGCACTCAAGTCGGCTAACTTCTTTGCGATTGCCTGTCATCAAACAAACACAAGATACTTCACAATCTAATTAACTGAGAAAGTGATGGAGTGATAGTGCTTTTGATCATTTACGTCAGTTCCAGCAGCAAATTTTTCGAATTCAAAGACTCCCATGGGTCCATTCCAGATGATGGTCTTGGCAGCATCGAGGGATTCGCTGAATGTCTTGATAGAATCAGGGCCAATATCAAGACCCATCCAGCCATCAGCAATGCTGGAAGCTGGTACAACCTGAAGATGCAAGAAAAATTCACAAATTATCATCAATTGGAGTCTTATGTAATTATCGTGTACCCTATCCATAGCCACCGTGACGCCGTGAGGCTGCAAGTTCATGGCATCACCAAAAGGCCATGACCGCAAGTTTGCAATCTCACGGTAACGCCTTCAATCCATAGATAAATTTAGAATCCATCCTATTATTTTTTCAATAGTTAAATAGAGGAAAGTGTCTCCATTCTTGTGCAATCTATTCTTTCTCTCATCCGAGCCTTGGAGGCAACAGGGTTTAATTGATACGACCAACGATAGATATTAAGTTGTTAGGATGCAACAATTTAGTTTGCTTAACTAATAAAAAGAAAGCATAAGAACAAACCATGCTATTGGCATCAGCAGCAAACTTGTCAGCAACTACAACATCTGAGGGTAGCAACAAAGAAACCCCCTTAGACTTGGCTTTCTCCAAAAGTGAAATTGCAAGCTCAAGCTTATCTTCCTCGACGAGAGACGATCCTACGGAGTATCCTTGTGCCTTGTAAAAAGTGAATATCATTCCTCCACCGAGCAAGAGGAGGTCTACCTTCCCCAACAATGACTCTATCACCCCAATTTTGGTTGAAACCTTAGATCCACCAACAATGGCAGCAAAAGGCCTAGTAGGGTTTCCTACAGCTCCAACAAGATAGTCAAGCTCCTGCATAGAGGAAGGAGGACAATCTTCAGAGTGATACAAAATTGAAAACAACAGATCAAGGAAAATACAGCAAATTGCATACTTTTTCCAATCGTAAAATGAATAATACTGTATTGTCGACAAGAACATATCCAGGAATCCTCAACAAAACAAGAATTGAAGTATATCTGACCAGGAACACACAATAAAGATAAAGCTAAGCAATTGTTAAGAAATCGAAAATACCTTCTGCATCAGAAAGCCAGCAACAGCTGGCTTCAAGAATTTGGTAACCCCCTCTGTCGAAGCATGTGACCGGTGAGCTGTTCCGAAGGCGTCATTGACATAGAGGTCAGCAAGCGATGCTAGCTTCCTACAAAACTCTGGGTCGTTCTTCTCTTCCTCTTTGTGGAACCTCACATTCTCAAGAAGGAGAACACCTCCATCTGGTAACGCAGCCACCTTCTTCTCTACTTCTTCACCAATACTATCATCAGCCATCTCAACCTACAAAATCTTGATGTGAGAAACTATAAACATCGAGAAATAATTGAAGTAAAAATTTTATGCATACATCAACACCAAGAAGTTCAGAAACCCTAGGCACAAGGGGCTTCAAACTGTATTTGGGGGTGACACCTTTAGGGCGGCCCTGAAAGATTAATATTCACAGTTAGTTCTCTATTACGCATATGATAGCAGATAATAGGTTAAATTTGGAATGACTCCTTGCTATGAACATACAACAAAATGAAAACGAACAGCATATGTATGATCAAACATGTAATTTTGATCCTAGAGTAAAAGGAAAACATCAAGCTAAGCTAGCCTGAGGAAATTTTGAAGATCCTCATCTGTGATGATCACTCCACGCGAAATCCGTGATGGAGATGACGGAGAATGAACTAAAAGCATAAGATTAGATCAGGGAGTGAGAACGACCAGATGACTGCAGAGGATCACTTTGGCGCCGTGCTCGATCAGGTACTTGATCGTCGGCACGGCGGCGCCGATGCGGGTGTCGTCGGTGATCTTCTGGTTTTCATCCAAGGGCACGTTGAGATCCACCCTCACGAACACCCTCTTCCCCTTGAGGTCGTCCCCCTTGAGGTCGCCCACGCTCTTCTTCGCCATTTCTCCGGTGAATCAGCTCCAGGTGCTGCCCGGAAACCTCAATCAGTTCGATCGCGAACGGGAGACGAGGAGGGACAGAACCAAAGCTTGGCGATCGAGCACGGGAGAGGCTGACGCTAAGACGTCTGGCGCTAACGTGCTCGGGCTTCCAGAATGTTCTTGTCCTTTGGCTGGGACGCATATGAACGGTTAAGATGAACAGAAAAGTAGGATCGAACGGTCACACGTGTGCTTCTTGGGAAGGATACGTCTAGTTAGTCTGAGAAGTGGGCCTCACGTGGGGCGGGCCCAGGTCCTCGGTCCTTGCAGCTGATCGCATCTGCCCAGCTCTTCGAGGCTTGGAGAGGATCCCATCATCGTCTCTCCTCGCGACTTCATCTCGTGCGCTCCATATTCTTCAGCGGGCCCCGCGTTGATCCACGCCGTCTAAATAAATTAGGGCATTCTAATGGTTAAATCTCTCCATAAGATTTTTTATAATTTTCAATATGCAACATCAATACCACATCAAAAGTGAAAAAACTTACTATTCTCTCCATAATAAAAAAACCTCCCTACAACTTTTTCTATGGATGCTACATTATAAATCACATATCTTTATTTATTAATTTTTATTTAATATCTTTATATATTTTTTACTTAATATTTTAATTAATTCTGATGTTTAATTTATTTATAAATTTTAATTAATAAATTAATAATTTTATGATTTTTAATTTTTAATATCTTTATTTAATATTTAATTAATTTATGAATTTTAATTTAATTATAATCATTGCTATTTTTTTAACTTATCAAATATATTTATTTTTAAAAAAACCCATTTAATCATTCATAGAATAATATATTATAATTAACCATTCATGAAATAAAATATTATAATATATTAAATAAGAAGTTCATCACCTATAAATAGTAAAAATTTTAAAAATAAAATAAATATACTAATATAAATATAGCAACGAATAATTATTAAATTTTATTTACATTAATTTTTTTTTTAAAAAAAATTTTAATTATTTAAGAAAAAATCAACATGCATGCAGTATTATTGCTCAATGATTATCAGCTCCATATCCAAGAAAAAAAAACTGGTTTGAAAAATTAAATATGCTCTTAAAAAAAAATCGCAAAGCTTATCTCTACACTCATTAAAGCTCTTCTGTTGAACTTTTTAAATTTTATAAACCTTTAAAAAAGTTATAATTAGAGACGCTCATAAACCGGACAACATAATTCAGCTCGGTTTGACTAAGAAAAAAAAAACAGAGAGTATAATATAGTGATAATAGAATGTAATTATAAAGAAGATAATATAGTGATAATTAACAGGGTGTCTTTAACCTTTGATAACCATGTGAGAATTTTCTGATTTAACTCTCTACCTATAATATATGATCTTTTACCCCGGATAACACGTATTTGTATTTCAATTAGCTGACTGTTTATATTTTATAGTTTTATTCTCGTTGAGCGTTCATTTCAACCGTCGTGTTTTTAAATAAGGATGAGTGAATGAAAAAAGAGATGAATTTTTTATTGACAAATCAAATCATTTGTTGACGTCTCAAGACAATTGGGAGCGGATGACATATGAAATCCTATGAGACATTCGTTCCCATGGGTCATTTCGAACTAACGTGACTTGCCCGTGGTTAACTGGGCATAGAGCATCTGGACTGAGCTTGGCTGCAATTTTATAAATTTAAAATTAAAAATTTTAAATCTTAATTAATATATTTAATTATATTTAATCCCTATCAGATACATTAAAATTTAAATATCCAAAATTTAATTGATCATCATTGGATTTAATCATCGAAATAAATAATTATTTCACGACATTTTATTGGTGTGGGTTTAAAGGTTAAAAGCTTAAAGGTGGTCAAACCTCGTAAGTCATCGGTTTGCCGTGTATGGTTGGACTAGACTAGAAACATGTATTATATATAATTAGAGAAAAGTAGAGTTTTCTTATTAAGCCACCGTCACCGGGCACCCCTGACGTCACGCGCAAGTCCCCAGTCTACCGCCACAACTATTATTATGTTATTGGCTTATTTATGATCACCCCGATCTAATTCAATTTTAATATTTAGCCTAGTTTAGCTGATGGGTTGACACGGAGGCCGGGGTGAGGAAAGGGAGATGAAATCTTTTATCCCGAAAATATTGTGTCCCCATGTCCTATTACTGATCGGACGGATTAAATCACATCTCAAGAATATAGTGTATATTACGAGGATATTTAGTTTGTCCGATCAATAATTGAACATAGAGATATAATATTTTCGGGACAGAAAATCTCATCTCGAGGAAAGGATATCTCATGGCCGTGACTGGCCATACTAATTGGAATTAAGGCAAATCCATGGAGCCATGCCCTCGTCTGAGCCCACCGCATGGCCTCGTCCAAAATCTGTCAGTCCAAATTAATGGAGATTGTTAATTAGACAGTGAATAGCTTTGAGATTTGAGTTGTCTATTTAGTGACAGCTGGTATCCAAGTATCAAAATGGTCCGGACTTAGTATTCTATTAAAATAAAATCGAATCAAATTAATTGAAATTAAATAAATTATTTTTTTAAACTAACCGACTAATTTTTTTAATAAATTGAATAAATAAAATATCAATTAATTTAGCGATAAATTTTCTTTATTTTGTTTTATTCAAGTTATTTGATTTAACCCAATAAAAAATCTTAAAATCTAAATCGAATTAAATTATATTCAAGTCCGTTCCATTGATTTATTCAATTAAACTGAATTTTTCTCCTCTTAATCACTTTTTCTTTTGCAAACATTGAAATAATATCTCTATTTTTTTAAAAAATATTTTATTTATTTTAGTGATAGTTACGAAATAACTTTTATTAATATTTCTTAATCTTGATCAGCCTTACTTTAAATCGTCAAAATCATTATTAAAAAAAAATTAAATCACTTTAAATAATTGCTACAATAATTTTAATTAAAATTTAGCTGTAAATGTTTCTACAATAATATTTAAATAAAAATATTTCAATATGAAAAATATAATAAAACACCTTTTAACTTTTTTAAACAAGGAGCACCTTTTTTTTTTGACATTCAGATAATTTATGTCGTTATTTAAAACTGATTTTTAATTGACTTTTTTTTTTGAAGTTAGTCTAATACACATGCGCATCAGTAAAATACATATTGTAAATATATAATAATACAAGGTAAAATTCACGATAAGCCTATTAATATATTCGATTTATGTATTAATTATATATTTTTTTTTAAAAAAAATGTTTCGATTTATATAGATGATGATGAGTCAACACATTCATTTCGGCCAAAAATGTAGCTTAATGCTAAAAAAATATCCAAGATACATCTTTTGTCTGGCAGAATACTTTGGACAATTTCATATAGGCATTGAAATGCCAAAGAACTACAATTTTACATTGACAAAGGAAGGAGCATTTTTCTCTTCAACTTCCTGTTCCTTCTTACTTGTCTTGTTACTTTCATGCCCACGAGCATAAGAAAAGTAAGAAATACCAAGACTAGAGCAACTTTTATGTACTGGAAATACAAAGCCACCCCCGAGAAAACGATGAAAGCAAACATCAACAGCTCCCATAGCACGAGTATCACGTCCACCCTGCGTTCATATCCATGTGAGGCACAAAGTAAAACATTCAACATTTGTCGCAAGAATACAAGAACATGATAAAGAAGTGCATAGAATGTGGAAGTGTCAATGTATCTGAGACCTAAGTTTTCTTGCAGTATTTGGTGTAATATGATATGAACTTGGCCAAGAAGGTTTGAGCCACTACATGAAATGAACTCTCAGACAGGTGATCAGAAGACGGTAAGCTGATACCCGACTAAATGCATTCTTTTATGAATAGCAAGCATGGCAACTGAGACTTCCTAGGTTAAGAAAAACTGAGATGCTGAAGTGAATCATTGCGCCTGTTGGAAATCAAAAGGCAAACAGAGAGAGCATTTACATTCATCGCACATCAACAGAAGAATGTTAGCTCAAGAAGAATGTGTATCGATGTTGCAGCATACGTTAAATATACTAAAAGATGATAGAGAACTGTGCCACAGGCACATGGAAGGAAGAATAAAGCATTTATAGCATTCTATTATAACTCCAAGTGATTACGATTAAAGAATAGTATAGGCATTAACCTAGTGATTGGTAATATGCTCCTCGAGACAGTATTGTTTTATTAGAGGATTTTTTTTTTTTACCAACCTAGTGTTTGATGCCATACCATGCTGGAGGAGTTCAGTAGAATGAATGGATGCGTTTGTGCAAGCCAAAATCATTTTATGATACAGTTGACTCAAGTACGCCAAGCATAGTCCTATAATGCTTTGCTTTATGTTTGTATAGTGCATTTTCACAAAACAAGATATCGTATTGTAGCAACAAGGATACCATGTCTCCCCGATTACTCCTCTGTAATATGTAGATAATCTACTGAGAAAAGAAGGAAACAAGACTGAAAAAGACTAAAAAGAAAGAGTTGGAAAAATACTATTATTGATTCTAGTGAATCTCATGAAGTACCATGTCCTTAAATCCAGACTTCCATTTACTACCAAATCAAAAACTCAGAAGGCATTATATCGTGACAAAGAAAACCACAATCTTTCATCACTATGTAACTCTCTGGATTAAAGGAAAGGCTACGAGAATAGTGAAAAAAGCACAACAAAAAAATAGAGTTTAACATGAAAGAAGGCAGAGCGCATCTTAAAATTATCTATATTGCTAACTTACAATGTCAACTGAAAAACTTTGGAGAACAATTTTCACAAGAGTTACTATTGTAGTTTGATCCTGAATTTAAGCAGCAGTAAGTTCATGGGGTTTAATAAATAAGTAACTAATGGTTATAATTTAACTATTGATAAAAGGCAGGTCCAAAATATTGATGAGAGAAGATTTCTAATTTGCAAGTCACAGATTGAGTTTGTATAGATTACTCTATATGCATTTTTCAATTGAGTTCGAAATTGAGAAAATAAATGACAATTTTTAATGAAGAAACTATTGTACTAGTTCATGATAAAAAAAAAACTTCACTCAGGTTGTCTAACTATACTTTCAACATTAGGTAGATGGTATAGGCGGCCTAATGTAGACAACAGAAAGGAGGCACTTAATGATTATTAATCCTGAGATGGATAATTTGAAGGTACAACCCAATGATCAAACCCAACCAAACAAAATATTGAAACACTAAAATGTTGGCCACAGAATATAGAGACACTGTAAAGCTCATGCAAGACACTGTTACCAGGTTGGACAATTCAATTGACCAGTCTAGTTCAATCAGTATTTAATGTGTAGCTAATGCCTTGTTTCAATACATTAGTCGCTAAAAGCTGAATAATTCAACCTCTCATCTCAGTTATCGCCCAAGAGACAACTTTGCCATGCTTCTTCCTAAATATGAGCAATCAAGACGACTAACGTCGTAATATAAACTCGATTTTCGTATCAACTAGATGTTTTGTTAACCTGTTTTGAACATTACCACGTCGTGTTTCTAGGCTTCACAATGGCCCTTTTCAAAAAGTTTGGCTTTCCATCTTACTGCAATCTAATTGGGAATTAAGGACACAGTTTGATAACCATGTTGATCATAATGATCTTATTCCAAAACTAGAAATCATCATTGGCATTCTCATTTTTGAGGGATCCTGAGAAATTTCATCCATGCTCCATAGATAGAACGTTTAAAGGACAGATTTTGCTTCCTAAATTCGGTATTAAACTAACCGTGCTAAAAAAAGATGCTGATTAGGGATCCTTGGAGTCCGATGGCAGCATGAATGCTAAAAAATTTAACATAATTCAAGGCGACTGTGTAGACCAACTCACGATAAATTACTAATTTAATGTTTGGTTGCTTATCAAACCCAAATTTGTCTGAAGCAGAAAGAGGATCGTGTTGCCAAATCAAAAACATCCGATAAGACCTCTCAAAATGAAGGAAAAAAATAACGAACTGTAATTACTAGAACTGGATCCAATTACCGGGAGGATGTGAAGAAGGAGACGACAGCCCACTCGTGCGAAGATCTCACCTGGTACTCCCGCAGCTGCTCTGCCAGATTCGATCGCGTTATCATCTCTCCAGATCAGATCCACACAAAGGCGAACCGGAGAAGCCACCGCGGGCACGGATCAAGCAAGCCCCGGCAAATCCTAGCAAATCGGCGACCGCGTCCGCCCCCTCCGGCCGAGAGCGTCCGGAGCGGTTCAGGTCGGCGCTTCGCCGGTGGAAATCCTGGATCCTCGACAGCTTCCGAGGCCTACGAATCTCGAATGAGAACGGATCGATCTATCGATCCACAAGCGACTGAAATCGGGGATGGAAGAACAATGCGATGGAAATGGCCGGGAGGCTTCTGCTCTATCTCCACGGTCGCTGGTGCTGATTGACTAAAAACCTACGTTTCCACTTCTAACCTTTATATATAGTTATGAAAAAAATTCCGTTTTACCACACACAGGATAGAAAATTAAAAGGGCACCCTTTATGAAAAGAATGGAACATACACCTAAATATTTAAAATCAAGCAATTAGTATAGAATACATGTGGAAAAAGAGTGAGAAAAAAAAAGTATAAACAAGAGCTTGATAGATAGGCCAATAGAGTAAATCCCCTATGCCATTGAAGTAACAAAAAATAGTTAAACCATCAGTTGTGACACTCAGCTGAAGTTTGTTGGATCAAGGTCAACTCAGAGAAGTCAACTAGAAAAGGCACAAAGCAAATCATCAACAAGTTATGAAAATTCTCATACTTTCTTCAGAAAGAAACGGAAGAAAACTCAAGAACAACATAATAAAGTGCAAGCAAATCATCTACAGGTTCTTATCATTAATATGCAACTCGATTTATATGTAGAACAATGATCCAGTATGAGAGTCTTTGAAGCCACATCCTTTTCCTATACAAGTGAAGAAGAGAGCACTTTGAATAACCTTACAGAAACGTTATTCCAATTTGTTGTTTAGAAAAAAGAACGAAACCTGCTTATCACATTGTGAGTGTATCAGGAAGGGGAGTTGGGGCCCCTAGAATTTTGCCTCCAACATCGGGAAAACACTCTTGGTTTGGCAACAGGCCGACTTTACCATCGGCTTCCACTTTGATGGGGTATCTTAGTAGATGACCTGTTAAGATTGTCATCTCATCTAAAGTGTATTGGAACCAGTTCTCTTCAGCTATGTTGTTGACGAATTGAACGCACTCCAGGCTACTGGGATCACTGAATCTGTCGTCTACCATCCCAAGATGCTCTGCCCACAGTGACATTCTATATCCATACACCTGGAATAATTTTCTTTAGAACAAAACACAGTTATGGAAACAAGATATTTATTCAATGAGCTTCATAGTATAAATGAGGGGTGAGTTTTGCCACAATTTCAGGGACTGAGGCAGCAGGGTGATCCTTTGTTAATAAGGCAAGAAAGAGTTACTTTGGGTTTAATGTAATTTTGAACCTCATTGATAAAAGCCTCGTTATTCATGTTGCATCAATCCTAAGCTAGCCAATATTGCACCTCTAGGTAACAGAGGTGCAATATTGTCTCACTCTTGTGCCAGAGGCATCTATGAGTAATTGTCTCACATGTTATAATTTTGTCAGTAAGGGTTGACCATGCATATATATATACATATATATTCCATTGTCCACTCTATTTTTCCCAAAACTTCTAAAATGTAAGTCTTTTTTGAATTTTAACATATTTCATAAAGCCCAGGGAAATGACTAGCTGAATGTGCATGAGTGTCTTTAGATGGTTCATAAGCTAAACGATAGATAGAGAGAAGGAAAACTGAAGTTGATGACTGATGCTAACCTGTCCATGCGGATGTCTTTTCTTCATTGCCCAAGTATGATGAGGCTGATAAGCTCCCATGGCTATTTCAGTATCCCTTGATCCAGACATAGATCTTTGATTAATATTGGCCGAACCAACCATCACATACTCATCATCAACAATCATCCCTTTTGCATGGACATATATCATGAACCGCCGAAATTTTTGTGACAAATTCTGAGCCCATTTGAGATGCGAAAAATGAAATTAATTATCAAGCATCAACAAAACAATAAATATTTAACTTTCATGAAGAACATCCAGTGCCTGAATAGTGAATAGCTACTTTTGATTTGTGTTGACCCTACAACCAATAGTAGTCTCATGCGCAAGGAAGTATCAATTAATTTACATGAAAGGAAAATAAAATGTGCCAGTGTGTAATTCATTGTGGAAATTGCAAGATTTAGAAGAATTTGACCCTAATGAAACAATCCATGAGAAATACAGGACAAATTATGTCTTAACTAGATCAGATCCTTTGGCCAGTGTAAACTATGCTAAAGATAGTAGGAATTGAGGAGGATAAAACTCCAGTTCTTAGTCTTGTTCTTAAAATATGATTTCATACTAAGAGGTCCACCGACTAAGTGCCGTGACATTTTGCATTAGATTGGACTCCCTAAGGAGCTCAGCAAACTGAACCAATATAATTTTAGGGGATATTATCCTTTTAGGTTTGTGACCTATGCCTATCAGTATCAGACTGTTACATGGAAGAGATTACTACCATGACAAATATTGGACTAACTAGAGTAGACTTGAATCTAATGAAGAATGCCTTTGCTTTCAGATTACTCTTTGCAAAGGAACTGGGAAGGAAAATAAGTAGATAATGGGGCAAAAAACATGCAACATTGAATGCAGGGGCCATGCCCATACTACTAATTATCAGCAACTCATCATATCCATGCTCCATTGTCTGGCACTATATGACATGGATTTCACAGCTCCCAGCCAATTACTTCCATGATTGTTCCCATACAAGGCGATCCTCTTATTCTCAAAGATAAATAACCCACAACTTAAGTACAACAATGAATGCAAGTAACTTATTCTGAAAATAGTAGTTGTCAATATGCCATGGATACATTACCGCAGAGCTCTTTTCTAAAGATTGAACATTTTGAAACAGTTTGTCCTTCATTGTTTCACGTTTTCCCAGACAAAAGAAATTTAGGTAATCCTGTGGATGTGCATCTTTAATGTTCATAGATCTAATCTCCTGTGCCACAATTCCATACATCATTTGCATTGTCTGGCCCTGCAAGAAGCATAAATTTTAATATTTACTCCTACCAAATAAAACAAAAAGTTCTTAGAAAACCCAGTTGCAAACAGCACAGATACCACAGCTTAAAAAGATTATAGTTAATATCATAAGATAAATCATTATTTCCTAACCTACCCAGAGGTGTAAATATAACATTTTTATTCTGTTCCTTTGAAACTAAATAGTGTTATATAAATTATTCAAATTGAAAGTATTTCCAATTTGAGTAGTTTGAGGGCAGAAGTCTCTGGAAATCTCATTGTATCATATGGTTAGAGAATGAAGCTCATAGGACAGAGAACTCCATGATATATTATACATCGATAGGAAGTAAGCATTAGTAGTACTTCCATCATAATATGTACCTTCAAATAAGATAATACAATAGCTTTTATCTGTATCTTAAGGGAGATCCACAAATCCTTGGGTTATGTTCTGGAACAATTTGGAGAATAGAGATGGTTACTTTTTCAGATTGTTGATCTTCCACAAGAAACAAGAGTTTCAATAAGTTCTACACAGAAGTTAACAATGACCAAACATAAAACAGTTTTCTGTAGCCTCAGTAAACTGAAGTAAAATGGTAACCCTTGATAAATTATATATCACCATTCACCCAGTGCATGTTAGTTGCAATATCAGGGGTTGGCTAGGAGGATCTTGTCCCTCCATTGAACTCAAAACCCTTGGTAAATCATATTAAAAAAAAATGTTGCACTATATAAATTCATCTTTCTTTGTTTCATTTATAAATACTTCTATAGCTTAGAAACTTACAATTCATAAATACTTAGCCTGTATGGTTAATTATTGTTTGCTATATTAAGCGCGATTGTAACAAGTTGAAAACATACGTCCATATCAAATCAGAAGTGATATGAGCTCTACTGAAGGACTGGTGTATGATTATACATGACATCCTCTTGAGGATTACAGATTATCAAATTCACAGAAGGCAGTGGAACAAGCAAAGAGAAATGGTGGATCAATGAATACATGTTCAAAGAAGATTCATTTCACCCAAGTAATTAGACCAGAAAGACCACTTGACCAGATTCTTGAAATAATTATGACAGTAATGAGGAGGTTCATTTATGTCAGAAGTGTCTAAGCAATACTGGCATCAGATTAACCTTCACGTAATCTCTTCTCAGGCAAAGCTCTACAAGGGATCTTCCTAAGATATATTTGGCAATGTCTGTCCTGCAAGGAACTATTTATGCCATATGTTATATTGCTTTATTGGGGAATGAGTTAAAAGCTAGTCTCGATAACTCCAAACAAATCTAACATTGGTAACTTGAACCTGACTTCCGCTTATTTGACAGACTTGCAAAACCCTTGTGACAGAAAACTATTTGTTTCTCCAAAATTTCTTTTAATCTAGAAAAAGCTTCAGCAGTAGCATGTTTCCCAATTTTCCAACATCGTCATTGATATCCACATGGCTCTTAGACTTAAAGATGTTCTTTCGATTCATCAAGAGTGTAAATGTTAGATCATGTTGGTACTGAGCAATGCACCATCACTTTCTCCAAAGTTTAAAAAAGTAAAACCAAAACAGTTTATTTGGGCATATTTAAAAATTACAAGGAGATTTCAGAACTTCAACTTATCAGAGAGAATTCCAAGTGTTGTGGAATGTACCAATGAAACACTTATAAAAAATCTATGGATTTTCTCTTTGCATTGTGCAAAAAAATGAACAAGTTGTTATTCTTTCAGACTGAAAATCTATATGCATCATCACAAATATAGTACAAGCCATCATTATCACCTACTGAAGTAATAATACCTGCCAAAATAGAATTTCTTGCACAGCGTTAGAATTTGGATCTCCTTCAGGCCACATTGGTATAACTACATAAACAGCAAACCTCTCTTTGGCTCTAATTTTGCTGGCAATTTTCAAGGCTAATTCCATCGGTATCAGATTATCAGCTCCTGTGGAAAATTAAATTACGATATGATGCCAAAGGCTATTGAATTGAAAGCCTGCAACCTAATGATCCGAGGATCAAAACATAAACGTAGGAAACATAAAACAAAAATTGCAACAAAAAACATTATTCAGTCCGAAGTTAAGCCTGACAAACCACCATTAAATATTTCTAAAAAGATGCAGTCTTATAGTTTTGGCAAATGATTGAAAACAAACTGTTGCAGACAGGATTGTTAAGTTCCAAAGTGATCAGAGACTCATATCAACAAGGTACAATAAGTAGATTTATCAGAGTTTGGGATTTAGTATCTTTTATGGATAAGTATCATGGTCCACATATTTTTTAGTTTGAAACTTTGAAAAAGGATTGACTTAACGAGGTCATGCATTTCTTTGGGGTTCCAGATCACGACATCTGACCATTCTACTTGAGGATAAAACTTAAATGTTCAAATAAATAGAAACTTTAGCGGGAAATATAGTTGTTGCAGAAAAAAAACATAAGCACGAACCTGGATTTCTGTAAGAAGGCCAAGCATATGAAGAACCAATAAAATACTGATTTTCAATATATATGAAATGTTGGGCAGATCTGATCGCCTTTACATATGCTGTGTGGATGCTCTTATCAATGACGAGATTCTTCCGACAAACAAGATTCTGCAACAATAAAGTAGATACAGCAAAAAAGTTAACAGATGAAATTGCTAACATCCAAAGAGCTTCTGTATCTGACCTACAGCTAATGCAGCATAGATATACAGATCAGTGTTTACAAGGTTTTCAATTGAAAACCAATATTTCATTGGTGGATGATGTATATCATCAAGGAAAAAAAGACTAACCATCTTTAAAGCCTCTTGGACATTACTGGGGAATCCCTTTACTGATCCGGAATCGATGGACCGAAAGACCTGAACAATCATAGATAATTAAGTTTGAATGAGTAATCCTCAAGACAATATCGATAAAATTTATCAGCAATTCATTGGGATACAACCTGAACATGCCAATGCTCAGAATCTTCACTCCTGGCAACCCATAAGCTTGGATCATCTTCTGAAACAGAAAGAGAAGGACTGAGAATCCAGGAAATACGTTCAAGTTTTATTAATGCATCATCATGCCATCGGGATGATTTTCTTAAGCGTAGACTTAATTCCCGCCATTTTGTTGCCTTCCGCCACCTCTGCTCAAAATTCTTCAAGATATCATAAGCAGCTGGACCTTCAATTTTACAATGTAAATCATGCCAAGGTTGGCGCGGGCCTTTTGTTCCTGTCTAAACAGAATCAAGATATAAAAAGGTAATACGAACTACAAACCATAAGTACCTTAAAACTCCTAGATATAAGTTGAGCAATATGTCAAGTCGTATGTATATTGCTCCAGTTATCATATTGCTTGATGTTTTTATATGCTAGAGTGGCATAAATACATAAAGACCAATCAAGCAATGATTCTGATGCACAATCACATTTATATAAGCCATTTATAAATAACTTGACGATTTATGGTAATAAATAACTCATCATAATTCTTGCAAATTTCTCTAACATGAGCAACCATACCAAATTGCTTGTTTGAATTTCTAGTTGTCCCCTCGGGACGATCTAGTGGCTAGCACATAAGTGTTGCCACCATGAGGTCTGGGGTTCAAATCTCGGCAAAGCCGAAGTAAATAACTCCCTTATGTGCTAGTCACTATTCCAAAGGCTAATTGCCGCTCATGATTTACCTCCTCCGTGTTGGCCCTGGGACGAGCTGGCGGGGGCGCTGGGGGCGAGCGTATTCGCCTTTTGTCACCTTGTTTGAATTTCTAGTCACAGGATGCCCAGTTGGCTAGAGGGTGACAGATTTGCTACAATGGGGTAGGGATCAATTCTCGATTGGCGCATGCCCTCGGGAAAAAAACTCATCCCACCCTCTAACCACTTGACACTTGACTATAAGCTAACCCCATGATTTACCTCCCTTCACATAACCTGGGGACGAGCTGTGAGGGGGCTTGGAGTGAGTGCAATCACCTTTCTTGCTACAATTGTTTGAATTTCTAGTCCAAACTCACCAACATATTATGGGAAATTCATCTCCAACATGAGCTATAAATAACATGACTTAGATTATGAAACCAAACACACAACATATATTATATCTTGCCATTGGGCAATATGTAAAAGTATTTGTTGGAGCAAAAGATAATATCGCTCACCCTAAGCGGCTCAATATCACCGGCCCCACGGCAAGATACAAGCAAGTAAATCACGGGGAGTGTAAAAGTATTTGTTTTTTTTTATGAAAGTGTAAAAGTATTTGTTGATAATATACATGAGAGACAACCTTGGCTTATAATAAATATGATTAAGATCCAATCATGAGATCTTTGACATGTTTTATGTGGGCTGCTCGTGACTAATGCAACCTTCAAATTTTTTATCCAGAGAATCTTAAGACTAGCATCAGCCATGTTATACATGCGACATGCACACAAATAAATATTTATTATCCAATCAAAACCAAGGTAAAACACATTGGATGTAGTCATGTAAATCTTTTCCCTCCCTCAATATTGTGTAGTATTGTTTCATGTGTCCTAGTATATTAGTGCCTAAAAATTACCAAGAGCTCCTTTTTTAGAATGAGGTTTTTGCCTATGTAACAAGGAACCTGAATCCTGACACTCATTCTGCACCTTGTCACATTAACGAGGATTACGTAGGACATGAAAAAAATTCAAGTATAGCTGAGTGTTGACGGGTGGCTCATATTTGGATAAAGGCTATGGAAGAAAAATCTGTTAAGATTTTTCATAATAAAATTTTGTTAAATTTTATGTAACAGAATTCTGTTATGATTTTTCATAACAAAATTCTGTTGAGATTTTATCGGGTCTGGGGGGTTTATGCATTATTTATATGGAGTATTGTAAACCCATTGGTGAACAACAATCATAAGAATCATTAATATGATTCTTGTGTGTAGAGAGAATTCTAATAAAGCTTCGGCCTTTTTGTGGAGTAGGCACACCGCCGAACCACGGTAACTCTTGTTCTTTCTCTTCTTCTCCTTTCTCGTGTTTGTTCTCCCTTTTGTGCGTCTTTGTCTTGTTGCTCCACGCGGTCTCTTTCTCTCTTCCCCTTCTTCCGCTTTAGAGGTTGAGAGGTGTTGCCCCTCTCTTTGCGCAACAATTGGTATCAGAGCTACAGGTTTTGGCGGATTTCTTCAACATGTCGATAACGACTTCTGCAAAATTTGATATGGTGAAATTTGACGGAATATGAAAGTTTGGATTATGGTATAGAAGGGTCTAAGGACTTGTTGGTGCAACAATGCATGGTGAAGGCACTAGGAGAAAGAAAATCGAAAAGCACGGAGAGATCAGATTGGGAAGAACTCTAGGCGAAGTCAGTAGCAACAATCAGACTTTATCTTATGGATGACGTGATATATCATGTCATGGACGAGAAGTCACCAGTGACAGTTTGACAAAAGCTGGAAAGTCGATACATGTCAAAGTCATTGAACTGTATCTTAAGCAGAAATTATTCAAGCTGAAGATGACAGAAGGAACCAATCTGAGTCAGCACATCAACGTATTCAACCAGATTGTAAGTGATTTCAAGTGGGTTGATGTGAAGATCGAAGACGAAGACAAGACGCTGATGTTGTTGAATTCTCTACCTTCATCTCCTACATACGAGAATTTGATTACTACTTTGATGTGGGGTAAGGAAACTCTCAATTTGGAGGAGATCACAGGTGCGTTGCTAAATTTTCACCAAAGGAAGAAAACAAGCGATGAAATTTCTCTAGGAGAAGGACTTGTGGTAAATAGCAACCAAGAGCATGGTAGGAACAAATCTCGACATAGATATGACAACAACAACAAGACTCGTTCTAAGTCGAGAAGGAAGAAGGTGATCACGTGCTACAAATGTGGAGGCAAAGGTCATA